>CM045080.1:903966-911466 GCA_024542945.1 allo-octoploid hybrid of Carassius auratus x Cyprinus carpio
ACAATGACGGCCTTCGAGTCTCCTGTAATATCACGCAAATTAAGAAGAGTGTAATGCAGCCCAAGCGGACAATAGACTTTAAAATGACTAAAAATTCACATATTATAACAATGAGCAATAATCAAATGGTTTTGTTGAACAAAACCGTTGAAATACATCATGTAATCAAACAATATAATCATAACTTATGTACATTATGTATTATATCGAATGCTTGCATAAGCGCCAACCGGCTGACAATTGTTTTTACTCTTTACAGTGCGAACTAATCCTTGTTTAATATTCACTAAAGAACATTTAATTCAAATGTCCACTTAATCTTTAAAATCTGGCCACATCTTTATGATAGAAATGCTACAGCTACGGTCATTTCTTGAACAAGAACATCAAAACATGCAAACTCAGAGCGAGGATTTTAACTTTTGTTTTGAGAAAGATATCGATGTATTCTTCTGTGTTGGCACAGGTTTCTAAATGATTTATCTTATGATTCTGATTGAATGGTGCACATTTCCCCCAAATGAACGTAATAAGCAGCTCAGACTCACAGCATATAGAGAGATGGAGTTGGAGACGCTCCGCACTTGTAAATGATGACTGTTTGTGTGGAGCAGCATTTACTGTGAACGGAGCCGTAACATACAACGCATAAAAAATAAAGAGCATAATAAACCTGCAGCGCATATATTTATTTAGCTGAATCGCAGCCTTTGTGATTTCACAATAGCACTATACTTTATTATGATTTTTAAATGGTTTAAATATTTTGTGCAGTCTTCAAAAATGGTCTAATAATGCGTTTCACGGATTCTCGTCTCATTCCGGTATTCTGCTGGTTAATTGACACGCGCAAACGCAATTGAAGACTTCTTATAACTGAGTACTCAAATTCAATCAAGGAATCGTGACAGCTCTAAATGCCACCATATTTTATGCTTGTTTTATACTTATTTTAATTTCTGTTCTGTTCTGAATGCAATTAAATTGAAAGGTTTGTTGTGGAGTGACGGGAACTAAAATGCATGTTTATATGTTTGTAAAAGTTTAGTGTTATTTACTGATTGTTTACAAATACAAATACTTGTACATACCATTATAAATATATAATTTATGCACTGATGTCACTTATAAAATTATATCTTAACAATGCAGTTTCTGACCCAGTGCGACTTCCAGAAAAGATAGTATGTAACAAACAGCAAATATAAAATGCTGCCTAAATAGGTAACATTATATAAATTTGTCTTTATTTTATTATTATTATTATTATTTATTTATTTCCATTTTAATGAAAATTGCACATTTCATAGCAGTCTTCACTTAGTGCCAACGACAACTAGGTGAGCAAAGGTCTCCTCATGGCCTGCCTACAAAAGAACCAAGAAATCCTTAGAACCTGCTTTTTACCTGATTACCATTAGTCCCTCGCTCCCCTGCTTAAGCGATTGACTGATGTTACACAGGATTAATAAAAGAGTTTTCTACCTGATGAGTGATTAAGAATGGTTAATAAGCTCATCAGAGCTGTTCAACGAAGCTCAAAATGAACCGCTCGAGATCTGTTTGGCCAGACGTCGCGGCTGATAAATCAGCGCTTGTGAAGTAGCGCTAAGAGCACATTCATTCCAGCCAATGTAAATCTTTCTTAGCGTGACACCTGACCACAAGTGTGGTGAATTATATGGGAAGCTGTAAAACACAGGGTGCATGTAGCCTCAAGACACGAGTCGCATCGGCAGGCAAACGTGTAGCAGCATGCTGATGATGGTTTTGCCCGAACGAGGGCAATTTAACTGATTGAATAATCATATTTCAGGAATGCAATCTGATAAATCACACAGAAAATTACAAAAAATGACTTTCCAATGAAAGCCACTTTAGTGCCATTAAAGTGTGAAATTAAATTACGCCACTATGGTAGAGAAAGACAAAAGTTATGTCTGAAGTCAAATCTCAAATCAATATATATATATATATATACACAGTATATACCCATTTTTTAAATAAACTAATATATCATATATTTGTCCATTTAAAAATGAAAATAGTAATATAATTTAAACTTCTATATAATGCAAATTTAACGTAATATATTTTATATGTAGAATATATATTCTAAATTCTATATATTGTTTAAAAAATAATATATTATAAATAAACCCATTTTAATTATTCAATTTATACTGGTAATGATGCAATATATTACAAAAATAGTTATGTTAAATAAACTAGTGTGTGTGTGTGTATGTGTGTTACATTATATATATATATATATATATATATATATATATATATATATAATGTTTTCATATGCACTAAGTCAAGCCTCACATCAACTTTTCATCTATTTTTCATGTAAAGGTCAAATAGCAATGAGAACATAAGACTGAATCCAGCTTTCTTTTTTTAATACTCTACAGGCACCATAAAAGGTTTAATGACTATCAGAGATATTTAAGTGTTTCTCTGAGGTCAGATTAAGGCTGATATCTGTGCGTTTCTTATTTCACTGTGTTTTCTAGTCTTACATTTCTTCTTCCGCACCTGATCCATGCATCTTATTCCTGACCCGGTGTCCCATTACTGGAGCTTCTCAATCAAGGTCGTACCACCGTGACCCCGTCCAGCCTACAGTACGACCACAACACTATTAAAACAGACATGAGCCCTGGACTTATTCTGTCATAACGACCGTCTCTGCATGAGAACCCGCACCAGATACCATCATGTTCATCTGTCCCGAATCATGCTGCGATGAAGAAGCATCTACGTTCAAGTATTTGCATAGAAAGTTTGTTTTGGATCCTTAACATGCCAGGTTTAAATAAAGTGTCATTAATGATGGTTTGAAGTTGGAAGTTAAAAGCTCAGGTTTCACAGACGTATGCGCTGGCACCTGCCAAATATATAATTATACTGAATATATATATATATATTATTAAAAAATAAAAAATGATTTTAGTTTTATTAGCATCACTACACAAATGCACGAAAATCTACAGTATCAATATTTTTTTTATTTGTTTGTTTATTTAAGAAATTAATACTTTTATTCAGGGATGCAAAGGATTAAATTGATCTAAACTGAAACTGAAAGTGACAGTAAAGACATTTCTAATGTTTAATGTAAGATTTGTATTTAAAATAAATGCTGCTCTTTTGAACTTTGTATTTATAAAAAATAAATAAAAAGTATTTCCACATAAATATTCAGCAGCACAACTGTTTTCATCATTGATAATAATCAGAAATGTTTCTTGAGCAGTAAATCATCATATTAGAATGATTTCTGAAGATCATGTGACACTGAAGACTGGAGTAATGATGCTGAAAATACAGCTGCGCATCACAGAAATAAATTATATTTTACTAAATATTCACCCAGAAAACAGCTATTTTGAATTGTAATAATATTTCATATTTTTTACTTTATTTTAGATCAAACATATGCAGCCTTGCTGAGCAGAAGAGATTTCTTTCAAAAACATTACGACATTCTTACTGACTCCAAACTTCTGATCTTTTATTAATGTTTTTACTGTATTTTTGATCAAATAAATGCAGCCTTGTTGAGCAGAAAAAAAATTGTACTGACCCCAATCTTTTTGTATGTATTAATATAATGTATTTCAGTGTCCACCCAGAACACTCTAACAGCTTTATAGCAATGCATTAACAAGCACTGAGAGCAGCACAGAAACGTCCCAGCATCACACGAGTAAGCAGCAGTGATTTGGACGTGGAGGGCTGATTTGTCCTCTTTATTAGAAGCATCTGCATCAGTCGGTGGTCTTGGCAAACACACCGGCGCGGCTGTATTTTTTAAGGCTGTTCAGGGTCTCAGTAAAGCTCCTGCTGATCAGAGATAACACATGTTAATGACTGTTTGCTCTACAGCTGCTTGGGAACGAAGGCCAATAACCTCCTGCCTCCTGCAATTATGTCCAAAATACACTGAAAAAAAAAAAGCCTCAAGAATGATTTGAATGTTAAACACCTCACACACTAGAGAGAGAAAGTATGGAAGCCTGTCTTGGCCATGGGATAAAAAAGGGTAATTGCAACATATTATCTCATGATTCAGACATTTTCTTACAATTCAAAAAAAAAAAAAAAACATAAAAAAAAACAAACAAACTCAGAATTGTAAGACAAAAACTTGCAATTGCGAGATATAAAATCACAATTCTGAGAAGAAATGTCTGAGTTGTGAAATGTGAACACAACTGTGAGAACAAAAAAATAAAAAAGGTCAGAATTGTGAGATAAAAAGTGGAAGTTAATTTTTATTCCATGGTTAATAAATTTATAAATGCATTAATTAAAAAAAAAGGAAAAAAAAAGTCAGAATTGTGAGATACACTGCCCATCCAAAAAAAAAAAAAAAAAAAGTCACACACTCTAATATTTCGTTGGACTGCCTTTAGCTTTGATTACACATTCACCGTGGCATTGTTTTGAGAAGCTTCTGCAATGTCACAACATTTATTCCCATCCAGAGTTGCATTTATTTTTCTCCAAGATCTTGTATTAATAAATAATGCAAATAAATCTTGCAATTAATCTTGCAAATAAATAAATGCCTAGAGTTGCATTTATTTTTCTCCAAGATCTTGTATTAATGATGGGAGAGTCGGACCACTGTGAGATGTAAATTGTGAGATGTAAGTTCAAATCCTGAGCTTCAAATATGAATCGGCTCTTTGAAATACTACGATTATTAAAACTAAAATGGAAATATAAAGCTAAACAAAAATCCAAAACTACTAAAAATAACTAAAGCACATGACAAAATCATGTGCTTTAACGTAAACATGAGCAAAATTAAAATATTTTAAATAAATAAAAAAACTGACTAATTAATAATAATAATAAAAAACTTTTTTTCCAACATTTCTAATTTTTGTTTAAAGTTAAAGTACTTAAACAACTAAAACAAAAAGCAAAAGCAAAAAAAAAACTAAAACTAAAAACTTCAAATTTATTACATTCAAAATTTTAAAGTCAAATTTCTCAGTTTATATGTCAGACTTTTTTTTAATTCTGCCACATAATTAAAAATAAATAAATAATAATAATAATAACAATCAAAGTGATTCTTACACTTACACAAAATTATGAGGCATAAAATGCATTTAATAGCTTAAATAATATATATATATATATAAATGTCCTGTGGTAGAAATGGGCTTCCCTGAGAAAGTGATGTGCATTTACTTATAATTAATTATTCCGTCATCATTATGAAAAATAAAACCAATATACTGCCAACAGAAGAATGAAAATATTCTTCAGGACTGAGTGAGACTACGACTTCTTTAAAAGCAAAGCGCCGCACAATTAGACTGACTTCGTTTATTTCCTCTTTGTCTAATTGATTCTATTAGATTGTGAAGAAAGTCGACTTCTGCAGGTTCTGCAGTCACTTCTCAGATAACGAGCAGAGATGGAGGAGCATTATGTTACTCTTTATTGCCCTTCAGAGGTTACCAGACAAAAACATCAGAACGTTGTTTGGATTTGGCGAGAGTTTTTGAAATAACAAACTATTAAAAACTTTATTAGCGTCATATATCTCCGGCCAGCCAACAGAGGCCTGACATCAGAGCTGACTGAAGCCGTTCCCTAAGTGATCAACAATTTCCATGAGATGAATTGAGTTGTTAATGAATACATTTATCAGCTTGATAATGATAAAGTATGACTATGGATCCAATTACTGGCTGAAAATCAAGATGAAACTGCATAATAATCAGAAATGTTTCTTGAGCAGTAAATCATCATATTAGAATGATTTCTGAAGATCATGTGACACTGAAGACTGGAGTAATGATGCTGAAAATACAGCTGCACATCACAGAAATATATTACAGTTTAACAGATACTCACATAGAAAAGAGTGATTCTAAATTGCAATAATATTTCACAATTTTTACTGCATGCTTTTTTGATCAAATAAATGCAGCCTTGATGAGCAGAAAAGACTTCTTGTGAGTAACTAAATGAATCCTTCAGTCTAGTTTGTTTTTGTTCACACAAGCACCTCTGAGAGCTCACATCAGCTCAGTCAGAAAACACCTAGTGTTCCCAAAACATCCTTCACCCCGCTTCAAACTCTCTCCCTTCTTTTAATCTCTTTTGGCAAACACTTTTTCTCCACACAGAGGCGGCTGCGGCAGATTGAGTCGCTCCAGCGGTGGACAGATTGGGTTTTAGATGAATCACTTGAAGCACACAGAGCTTTGAAAGGCCTGCTGTTTGGGCCATTTTGTGTTTGTCTGACTCTCCTGTGATTTTATTTGAAATGCTCTTCCGTTTTCACCCTGGTGCATAAACACACACAACAGAGCGGAGCACAATGCAGGCACACGACTGCTGCGATGCTGCTGGAGCTGCAGCAACAAGATGAGTTTACTTCACCTCAGTGTTCGCAGCCTGAATCAAATCTAATGAAAGAACGGCTGGGTACAGGAAAAATCATACAAAGGCTACAAACAAACAACAATCTGTGTAGTCAGATTCAGAATCATTTACTCATTTCAATCAGTATTTTTTGAAAAAAAAAAAAAAAAAAAAAAAATTATATATATATATATATATATATATATATATATATATATATATATATATATATACACATATACACATATACACACATATGCATATAAAATGATTTTTTTTTTAAAGAGTATATAGTTTAAGTTTTAGTTTATTTTGTTTTATTTTAGTATTTCAACTTGTGAACTAAAACCAAAATTTTGAAAAAAAATAGTAAAATAAAATAAATGAAATATAAATATTAGTTAAAAAACCTTACACTTGAAATGTTCAATATTTTTTTTTTAAATATATAATAATGTTTATATATAAAAATAATTGTATTTAATTTAATTTAATGTTTATTTTAAGTACTTAAAATTTAATGTAAGTAATTAAGTAATTTAATTTCAGTTTAGTTTACGTTTCAGTAATTGTTTTATGTGCTTGTGTTATTTATATAATTTTTGGGGGGTTGATTTAATGTTTCTATTGAGCTTTAATTTAAATTAATTTTTAGTTTTAATAATTGTAATTTATATATATATAGTTTTATTTTTTATATTTCAATTTAAACGTATTCTATTTCAGTTAGTTGCCAAGGCAGCGTTTATAATTATCATTATTTATTTATATTTTTAAATCTATTTATTTAAAATATTTATGTCTTATTTCAATTCACAAAAACTATTTTTAGTAGTTCTGGTTTGAGTTAACATTATCTACTGATCTGAAAGACGGGACGATTAGCTACTAAAGGGAAGTATTTCTCTCAAACCCTTCAATGTTCCAATTACCTTTTTAATGAGGGTAAATAATGAGAGTTTTGTCAGCACAAATGTTTCTCTAGCTTTATATTGGCGTCTGGCGGTGTCTTTCAGTGCGTCTGGATGTGCTGAGCTGGGGAGACTGTGTGAAGGGGAGAGTCAGTCATGCAGAAAGCACAATTAAATCCCAGCGACT
>CM045080.1:918966-958966 GCA_024542945.1 allo-octoploid hybrid of Carassius auratus x Cyprinus carpio
AAATAAGAAAAAATCAGATAAGAAAAAAGATTTGTTCCTCACGGCACTAATGTTTTGATGGTTCATGTGTATTGTATAAAAGTTGTGAATTATGTGTCTAGAGTTTTGAAAAATGACAAAGTTTCTGTTATTAGTTCAAAAATGATTGTAAAAAACTGTAAAAATCTAAAATATCCATCATAAAATAGGATTTTATTTAAATGCTTGAAATTAGTTTTATTGCACCAACTTATGAATTTTGGAACATAATTTGGAAAGTTGTTTTAATTTAAATTTTTCTAAAATAAATAATTTATTTTTATAAATATATATATTTTTAATTATATATTTTATATTTATATTTATATATTTTCCACACTTAAAACAATTTCATAAAAATATTTTAAATGTAGAAAATATGAATAAACATAGAGAAAAAGTAATAAGTCCAAACTTCTGACTGCTAGAATAAAAGCACATCATTTCTAAAGTTGTTTTAATTTATTTTTTTTAAATAAATAATTTATTTTTATAAATATTTTATTTTTTTAAATTATATATTTTATATTATTATTTATATATTTTCCACACTTAAAACAATTTCATAAAAATATTTTAAATGTAGAAAATATGAATAAACATAGAGAAAAAGTAATAAGTCCAAACTCCTGACTGCTAGAACAAAAGCATTTTATTGCTTTTGGTTTGTTTTTATATCTCAGGAGCTTTCTATATGAAACATGTATTAAAATAAATTATAATATAATCAAATAAACCAATTAATTTAATACGTGTATAATTCAATAAGTCAAATAATTAATCGAAGAATAAGAACGATTAGTGACATCAATCAAAGAAAGTTCTTGTAGAGGAAGAGATTACGTTTCAAAAAACACTATGAAGACAAACAAGGTCAATTTTGACTGTCATGTCGGACTCAATCTATCTGGAGAACTGACTGTTTGATTGAAATGATTGCTCTTTCAGAGCAGAATATACCCACAAAAAGCTGAAAATATTGAGATATTATTTTTGGCTATATCACCCGTCTCTAATGGTCTCTCAGTGACGCTGGAAATAGAGCAATTCATATTCAGTGTCAGGAAAAGTGTGACAGTGAGGGCAGAAAACACTGAATCCACTGATTCATAATGCATTCATGCAAGCATATCATTATTTTGGAAACTCTAAACTGAGAGATTATCCTGAAAATTAAATATTGTCATGCTTTAAAGTCTAGAATAAATGCAAACAAGGGCCAAAGTCATTCCATCAAATTAATGATATCCAACATCAGTCATATTCATTATGGTGCTTACTTAGAAATGTTTGCAAAACAAATACAAAATAGTGATTCAGCATGACATGCAATTCTATTCTCAGCAGCAAAGGCTTTCAGAGGGAGGCCAAGGACACGCTGGAGAACAGGCTGTGAGTGTCTGTAAGGATTAGTCACTTCTTTGACCGCTCAGGCCCACACATGCCCTCTTCTTCCATTTCCACAACATTTGGATCTCAACAGGACCCTAAGCATCTGTTTACCGGTCAGTGTGAACCCGCCATCTGCTGCGCGGACAATTCACAGCCTGCCGCTAGCGAACGCCGCCGTGTCACATTCAGAGACGCAGAGAAAGAGTGAAACCTAGCAGGAGGTTTTGCAGTAAAATTTAAAGTCTGCCAAAATCTTGCGTCATTCACTCACACAGACTTTGCACATGTCTGCCGGTGTTACAAAGGTAGGGCCCTAGAAATCAGTTTATTATATCCTTTATTCTGTTAAAAAAAAATTTCACCTCCATTTACATTTTTCTGGATTCTGTTTATTTATTTATGGCTACATCAAGTTATAGTAATTAAAAACCATATCGAATTAATTGAAATTATGAAATATATAAGATTTTTAAGGTTTTAATTTTAAAGATTTTTAATTTTTTTAATACATTTTTAATTTAAGATACAAAAAATATAATGAAAAATAAAATTTTTAGGACTTTTTTTTTTTTTTTACAATTTCTGTTTTATTACCCCCCCCCCCAATTACATTTGTACATTTTTAATTTCCTTTTTTTAATGATTAAATTCAATTATAGTAATTCAAAACCATGTGTACTTAATTGAAATCAAGAAACATATAAAATGTATTGAAAAAAATTATTTATATTTATTTATTTATATTATTGATTTTTTGTTTCATATTTCATGTTTCCATCTGTTTTATTGGTTTTGTTTGAAATCAATTGAATTAATTAACTAATCAATTGAATTAATAAAACTTCATAAAACTTAAATAAAATAAAATAAAAAATAAAATAAAATTCTATAACAATAATATAATTTTTTTCTTTTTAAATTTTCTGTTCAATTGTTTCTGGGTTCTTTTATTTAACACAACATTATTATAAAAAGCTGGTGGTAATCAAAACATTTACAATTTAAGTAAGCTTTTAAAATGTAATTAATTGAAAATGAACAATTTCATGTTTTTTTAAGAGGTTTAATTATTATTATTATTATTATAAAGCACATTTTACTGTACAATAGTAATATATTTCTCAACTTTCTCAATATATTTATCAATAAGTCACAATTTCTTCAAGGTAAACCAAACTTTTATTTTGACAGGCTGCTGTGAAGACCTTCGAGTTTCTGTGTGTATCTAATGATAATTTGTGCTTCGTTTTAATCATTCAAAATTTACCCAAATTCAGTGACATTTTGCTTTATCCAGTAAATTCCATTTTTATTATTGGATTCTGTGATTCTGCTCGTGTTTTCCGCAATCACACAAACGCTGCAGGATGACGCACACACTGAACTTTAATACTTACTGTTTAGATCTGATCGCATCACTAGGAGCACTATGTACAGCTGTTTGACTGAGTAAACACCTCTGACTAAAGACAAACAGAATGCAAATATTTACCACAATGCAGTAAAAACGAGCTTCATTAATGTGCACTTTTAATCCGCCGACGCTCCCGCTGATTTAAGGACACATTCACCCACATGAAACACTACGTCAGACTCAAACACACAGACGAGACCGCATGAGGACGGGCCGTTAGTGACGCTTCCTCTCCGGCTTAAAAGGCTGTCGTGGTTAATCATCAGATGCGATTCATGATGACTAGAAGGCTGAAAATGCACTTTGGAGAGGGAACTGAGAGCTCTTAACCAATCAGCAACACATCAGAGTGAATTGGCATCGGCCTGCGGGTCCTCGTGACTCATGCCACTAGAGAAACACCTGACAGGAAAAAGTTCTCCAGCGCGGCCCACGCCGATTAATACATGCCTGTCTCCATGATGCATCAATGCACAGTATTCGTTTTTTTGAGTGTTTGGTGAATAAAGTCTGTCGGCTCTATGCACACGATTTTTTTAATGTGTTTGATTTCTGAAGGATCATGTGACACTGAAGACTGGAGTAATGATGCTGAAAATTCAGCATTGCATCACAGGAATAAATTACATTTCAAAATATATTCGCATTAAAAACAGTTATTTAAAATTGTAATAATATTTCACAATTTTACAGTTTTTACTGTATTTTTAATCGTATAAATGCACCCTTAGTGAGCAGAAGAGACTTCTTTCAAAAACAAACAACAACAACAAAAAAAATCTGTTACACGTAGTGTACATCTGTAGAGCAGTTCAGCTCTGATTACATAAGAGATAATTTCTTTTACTTAAACAGTTCTACAATATTGAGTTTCATGATAAATGGCATCCACTTAAATTAACTTACTTATTTAATGTGTTTACATAAATTACTCAATATTTTACATTACCATTATTATAGCTAACAAATCCAAAAACACAAGATTTAAAAGGTTTAATTAAATATAAAATAGTTTATTTTAAAACTGATTTATACATAAAAAAAACCCTACAAAAAACATAATAGGAAAAATGAAAAATAAAATAAAATACTAAATAAAAAATTATGTTAATTCATTTTATTTTCTTTCATAAAATGTAAAAATATTTTATATATAAATATATAAATAAACCATTTTATATAAAAATACATAAAATTAATTTATATATAATATATTATAAAGTATATATTTTATAACATAGATGTTAATTTCTGGTGTAAAAGATAAGAGTTATGACAGCCTGCAGCCATGAGCAGGTGCACATGAGTCTAAAGCAGAAGACACAACATTATCATATAATTATCCTCCTCCAGTGGTCAACGGTGAACCACCGCCATTATCAAATCTGCCACTTTACCATAGAGAGAAATCGGCTGAGTTTAGAGAGAGGTGTGGAAACACAAGAGCTTTTTATAAACCAGGTTAATGCTGTTGACAGGCTGCACAGGTACGAGAAAGACAACAGCTGGAGATCACAGAGAGAAAAGGGTGATTTCGGTGAAGAGCAGTATGTAGCTTAACACATGACTATTTTTATCAAGACATGGGAGTCTGCTGTTCATAAACTGATGACATAAATCAACATCTTATGATGAAATCTGGGGCTGCTGAGGAAAGCAGGAGGGAGACACTCGGATGTGAAATCTGCTCATTCAGCACCACGGACAGCGGCAGCTGCTGAAGCCTGTCAAGAACAAGTCCAAGTCATATTTCATCCCAAAAAATAATATTCTCTTAGATATTCTGACAGTTAAACACAAAATTAAACATTTGGAAATCCATTAAAATTTTATGTTTCATACTAGACTTTCCAGTCAACTGTGGGAGACTGTCGTCATCCTGAAAGGAAAGTTATTTAAGAGTTAAAGCAAATTAATATGGATGAAAGATTATAAACACAAACATTTCTGGAATAACGTGTGCCAATTATTTGTTCACAATAAGACCAGGAACATGTATTAATAAAAGTAATTGGATTTTTTTTTCTTATTTAAGTACATTTCCCCTCCAGTTCTCATTACTGTAATGAAATGAATTCTCATTAGTGCAAGGCAAGAAACTAATGATGTGTTGTTGTTGTTGTTGTTTTTTTTTTTTTATCACAGCAGTGTTGTTCTGTCTTTAATGTCTTAATGGATAAAATACAGTAAAAAAAAAAAACACAAAATTAGAAAAATAAATAAATAAATAAATAAAATATAAATCATAAAAATAACATTAATATAATAAAATAAATATTTATATAAAATATAAATGGAATAAAATAAAAAAGGAAAATTACAATTACAAAATGCAAAAAAAAAAAACAATTTTTTTTAGAACAAAACATAAACCTTAAAGAGAGGAAAAGAAAAGAAAAGAAAAGTTTTTTTTTTCTAATTTAGGCAAAATATGCTAAACTGTCATGAGAATAATGTCATGGTACAAAAAGTTTTTGTTGAAAAAATACTATATATATATATATATATATATATATATATATATATATATATATATATATATATATATATATATATATATATATATATATATATATATTTGTTTATTTATTTATAAAGAAAATTTTTTTGAGTAAAATATAATCTGGACATGCTCTCAACGTCAAAACAGGACATGTCACAGCTAAAATAATGTAAATAGATGATCTAATTTAATGGTCTGTACAGCAACCAGCGCAGCAGATCGAGTGCTTTGACACTGACACTGCTGAAGCCTTTAATTGCCTCGAAAGGGCATGTGAAAGATAAATGTTGTTAAAGATATCATTCATCTTTACCAGATAAACACACACACACACACACACACACACACACACACACACACACACACACACACCTGCCATCAGTCTCTGTATGGCTGTTATTGACTGTTTGCACTCGTGGTTGGACTGCCGCCATTAAACATACAAGCATAATTAATAAGAGCCAATTACAGCCGATCCATAACCCAAAGGCGGCACACGTCCGTCACTTTTCATTTATTTGCTAGCAGGATATTTGGCAGAGCTCGGTCCAGTGAAGCAGGACCACATCAAACTTCTGCGCTGATATCTGAGATGCTGACGAGAAACTACCTGCTTCAGTTCAGATACCAAACCCATACACTTTATAAACTTCACACATTAACTATGTGACGTGTTGCACTAATGTTTGAAGAACATGTCAAAGTCATTCAGTCTTCAGCTGTTCTCTGTAATGATGGAAAAAGTAGAATCAAGCCCCTGATTATGATGATGATAATTATATCAAATATCTCATTTAGCGGCTATTGGATTCTCTGTAAGTGATCTCAGAGGATGTCATGGCAGCATGAGCACATTTAATGGAAGCAGATCTCATTTGAGAGGGGGTCATGTTCAGACTGATACACCACTGATCACATCTACTGCGTTCTGGACAATGACATCATACTCAATTACAGCAATTTAAGAGAGGAGTGGCCCAGCTGAACTATTACACTACAGATCAGGGACGTGCACAGGGGGGTTGCTCAGGTTGCCCGGGCAACTGCCCATATGCCCTTCTCGACTCACATTGCCCTTCCGAGGTGGAAAAAAATAAATAAAAAAAATCGTACAATGGATGCAGAATTTCACGTAGGCCTAGATAAAAAAAATAAATAAATAAAAAAAATCGCAAAGCCTTATTCACTTCCATATTCGGGCACCCGTCCGAAAGTGAAAGTCGGTAGGGGAAGGGCAAACTCTCTTTACGTGGCTGCAGCGCTGCACGCGACCGGCACCTGAGCTGAGCCTGCATGAGCGGCCCTAGAAGGAGATTGTCGCGGTTGTCGGGTGAGACGACTCAACGTTGTCGGAAAAGTAATAGTAAGGTTATAATCGTTAACGAAAACGAACGAAAAAAACGAAAACTAGTTGGGAAAAAAAATTGTGTTAACTGAAATAAAAATAAAAACGAGGCATTACAAAAAAACGATAACTAACCAAAACTGTAATGTGTGTTTGGCAAAACTAACTAAAATAAAATAAAATTATAGATTAAATGTCCTTAGTTTTCGTCTTTGTCAATGTCTTTCATAGAGCAAACGTTCAGCTGCATTTCATTTCCCTGCGTCTCTCACTCACGCGTCTCTCTCACATAACGTTAATCGCGCGCGCACAGCCCTCCCCTCCGTGCACACCGCGTCTCCATGAGAACGAGTGTTGGAAGCAAGTTCGCGAAAGGTTGGTATCTCGTGAAAACCATTACACAATCACACATTAAAAAGTGGTATAAAAATATTTTAAATTCTGAATATAATTTTGTCAGTGTGTTAATGTCGACCCGAGAAGCGATTGCTACTTTAGAAAGTTAACTAGACGCAAGTTTGAGGTAAAATGCACTTGGGTTGTCGATGTCAAAACACTATTTATGCTGTGATTCAAGTAAGGAATAATTGACTACGGGCCGTTGAATTATTAGAAAAATAATGCACACCTGAGGTGGTGATTCGGTCACGACTCGAAGCGGAGTCAATTATTCCGCTTATACCACGGTTACCACACCTCAAGACATCGATCAGATGATATATTTAAAGGGATTCGTTCGGTTTTTGTACTTAATCGCTATTGTGGGTAGGACTATTTCTTCCGCATCTCATCCAACGCTTCTTTTGCTGGTTTCACAATGTCATTTTAAAGCTGGTAATGGAGGCTTGAGCCGTTGATAGTATTATAATGCAGTTATTAATTAAGTTATTAGAAAGAGAGCGAGAGAGAGACACACACACACACACACACACACACACACACACAGAGAGAGAGAGAGAGACACACACACACACACACACACACAGAGAGAGAGAGAGAGAGAGAGAGAGCTTGTGTGAATTAGACTGCAGCAGCGTCTCTAAACAGCGCTGTTATTACCTCGCTAGTGAGAAATGTCATGTGTACTTTTGGAAAATCGTCTGTCATGTTGTTACAGTTTTACTATGCGAAGTGATATGGAACTGTAATGCGGTCAAGAGAGCTGCCTGGAACTACGTTTGCCATGCTTTTCCCAGAAAATAATGTCACGCCTCAGAACGTTCGTCAGCCAATCAGATTCAAGCATTCAACGGCCCCGTAGTATAAATATTAAATAATGTTATGTCATTTTTTTTACTCTTACACTGAATGTTTGCTCCTTCATTCCAGATGAGTAGGCTATTGTATAGGGTAAATTTAGTATAGTATACAGCTGTGGAATTTGTATAGGGTGTGAATTCTGTATAGAAAATTATTGCTTGACTAAAGTAAAGCCCTCTCTCTCTTTCTCACCCATGCACACTCACTCATGCACACACCCACGGCACACACACACTAAAAAAATTATGCTGTATTTAATGTTTTCTTTTTATTTGTTATTTGTCATGTTCTTTTCTCAGATTAAGCTCCCTGACAATCTGACAGAAATGTCTTGTTGTGGCTCAAAAATGGGTTGAACACGTGCGGTTCATGTATGTCTTCTTTAGTCTGTTGGCTCTTTAGGTTTTTTACTGGCACACGTCACTTACACATTTTGCACTTACTGCGGAGTGTTGAGACTGTTTACATATGTGTGCCCATATGTACATTTTATGTACTGATTTTATTTTTGAATGAATATTTTCTAAAATTGTATGATGTTTTTGTTGAGTTATTATTACACAATACTTTTTCTGACCTTTTTGAATCTTGCCCCTGACAAATAACCCAAATTACAAAAAAAGACTAAAACTAACACTAAAAAGTCATGTTTTTCTATGTTATTATTAGTAGTAGTTAAGGTGATTGAGTGCTGTATTTCAGTGTTTTACTTTGTGAATATATATTTTAATAAAGACCCTGTTATTCTCAGTCCTTCATATAGCCCGTGAGTTTTTTTTTTTTTTGGGGGGGGGGGGGGGGGGGGGGGGTGAGTGCCCTTTTTTTAGGTCAGAGCAACTGCCCCTCAAAATTCCTGTGCACGTCCCTGCTACAGATATACAAGTGATCTTGAGCACAAAACCGGATAGGCTGTTCTGAGTGGTTGCAAGGCTGCTTTGGGTGGTTGCTATGGTGTTGCTAAGTTATCCTGAGTGGTTACTATGGTGTTCCTAAGGTGTTCTGGGAGTTGCTACAGTGTTGCTAGGCGTTCTGGGTGGCTGCTATGTAGGAAATGACATGTGGTATATTATCAAGTCACTGTGGTGTTGCTAGTGTGTTCTGAGTGGTTTCTATGGCGTTGCTAGGGTGTTCTGTGTGGTTGCTATGGAGTTGCTAGGGTGCTCTGGGTGATTGCTATAGCTTTGCTAGGGTGTTCTGGTTGCTATGGCATTGCTGGTGTTTTCTGAGTGGTTGCTACATAGGAGATGAGATGTGTTATATTATCATTCAGTTGCTATGGTGTTGCTAGGGTGTTCTGAGTGATTGCAATAGCATTTCTACGGTGTTTCAGGTGGTTGCTATGGCATTTTCTTGGGTTTTCTGTGTGATTACTATTTAGGAAATGAGACGTGGTGTATCATTCGGTTGTTACTGTGTTTCTAGGGTGTTGCTATGGCATTGCTAGGGTATTGTCTGTGGTTGCTATGGCATCGCTAGGGTGTTCTGGATAGTTACTATGTAGGAAATTAGAAGTGGTATAGTATACAGTTGCTATGGTGTAGATAGGGTGTTCTGGGTGGTTGTTGTTGGGTTTGGGTGGTTGCTATGGTGTTGCTAAGGTTTTTATGGGAGGTCACTATGGTGTTGCTAGTGGGTTCGGGTGGTTGCTATGTTGTTGCTATGGGGTTCGGGTGGTTGCTATCGTGTTGCTAGGATTTTCTAAGTGGTTGCTATGTAGGAAATGAGATGCAGCAAATGATACAGTATGCAGCTTATTACACAAAGACAGAATGTCACAACTGGCCAATCACGATCGTGTTTTCCAGAGAGTACTTTATGAGATCAGAAAAACGTACAGTATTTAATCTTTCTTGCATGCTTCTGACTATATTTCCATGAATGCATGCTTGATATCCAAAGAGAAGCGGCTGCAGCTCTGGGGCTCGTGCTGATGGTCAGGCTTTGAATCTTTTACAGCCTCTCACTGTAATATTAACAACCTTTAAATCAGAGACAGAGCAAGAGATGGAAACAGCAGGAGAGCTGCACATTTAGACAGCGGGAGGACAAAAAGTATTATGCCTCTCAAAAACAAAACCACTAAAATAAAACATCAGTCAAGCTGACTTACCTCAAGGACGCCCTTCAGATATTAAATCTATATAACAAATATCTGCTGGTGCCATTTATAACAGAGAAGTGCAAAAATATTTGTCTATCAATAAGAAAAGAACAACAGATCAGGGGACAATCTGAGGGGAAAATCCAAGTATTGCATGCACAATATTTAATCTTTCAACATTTTTACATCTTAATGTGCTCAAAATAATGATAAACGAAGCTAAATGGTCCAAACTGGTTTAATTCTGCACTATGTAAGTGAGCCAGTCTCCATTCACATATAAAGACGCAGTGTTTCTGAGAAGCAGTGCTGAACTCCAGTGTTTCATATCGAGGCCAGGTTAGAGAAACTGAAGCCGGCGTGCTTTAGATCAATGACCCGCTGTCTGCCCCCCGCTTCTGTGCGCCGCTATCGAGAAGCTGGCATTAAGAATGAATGGAGTTGTGTCCTGGTAGTATTAATTAAACAGGGCAGCTATTGAGCTCCTGTGGAAGCCATATTAACGGGCCGCTTCTGTAATTAATCAGACGGGTCTGGCTGTGGTTTGCCTAACCTCAACACCTCTCCTCACAAGCCGTACCTTCACAAGCTCACAGGACACACAGAGCGTCAAAACGTGTCAAAAGAGCAACAGCTCAAATAAATGCAACAAATAAGAGCATTCATTCATACAGCTCAAACCTCACTCTAATATTTCTTTTTATCTAAAACACAAAATAGATATTGTAATGTGGAAATATACCTGTTATAATTTATTTTATATTTAGGAAAAAAAAAAAATTAAATTTTTTTTTTAATTAATTAATATATATATATATATTTCCCCTTATTTTTGTTAGTTTATTTTAAGGACCATAATTTGATGTATTATTATTATTATTATTATTATTATTATTATTATTATTTATTTTTGTTTTGTGACATTATTTTCATGATCTGCTTTATTTCTGTAAAAGGTAAAAATGTTTTTTAGTAATTAATTAATTAAAATTAAAAGCACTACAATTTATATAAAGCAATGTACAAATACTTTGCATTTTAAATATCATTATTTTAGTTTTTAGTGTATTTATTTATTGGGGCAATGATTAGAAAATCATTTGAAAAAAATCTTAAAAGTGTGCCTTATTTATACAAAATATTATTGCTTGTGTTAATTATTTATTTGTTTCCCTTATTTTTTTTTCTTTTGATTTTGGAGTTAAATATTGGAGTTAAATATTAATCAGTTAAATATGCCCTAAAGAAATTTAGCAAACAAAAATAGCGCAAATGTATGATAAAAGTAATCTTTATGATTCCATATTCCAATGAGTTTCCCTAAAGCTGTTTTATATAAGACCACTGAGAGAAAATGTCCCACCGCCCGTGTCTTTACTTAGACTCACTGAAATTATTACTCAACCTTGAAATGTATTTTTTATGACTCAATCTGGCAACCGCAGCAGGAACAGTGCCAGTCAGATGATTGTGTGGGACTGTGATTATTAGACATAAATCTGCTGCCCCTGGAGGTCTATACGACCGTGAGAACAATATCACACTATTACCTTTTATCATCAATAAACCCATGGGGTGAAGCTCAAGAAATTCAAAGATCATATTTCATCCCACACTCAAATGAAAAGTCAATTAATTATACTTGAATAAATAAATAAAAAATAACTGTTATACTGTCATGCAAATTTTAAAAAGAAAAAAGTAAGTAGTAATATATTTTACCAATTTAATTTTAATTATAAAATATTTTTATGCATAATCAATATTATAAAAATTATATTTAAAATATATTAATATATAATAAATAAATTAAATGTCTAACATTTAAAAAAACTATTTTATAATATTAATAATACATTTTTTATTTTTTATATTTAATACACAATTTAATAAATACTACTACTACTACTAATAATAATAATAATACTTTTTAATTATTTTAATTAAATTAATATAAATTATATAAAACTTTATGACATTTTTACCTTTCTTTTTCCAATATAAAAATATTTTGGAGGAAAATCTTTGTGAAATCAACCCATAAAAACGATCAGGAAATAAATGATTTCAAACAGCGGAAATCATTTGAGACCAAACTGTGAATAATTTCAGGATTGTGAGATCAGGGAAAGCCGCATGATCAGGTCCATCACTCTTCTGTGTGTGTGTGTGTGTGTGTGTGTGTGTGTGTGTGTGAACCAGACATAAATAACAGTCAATTAAATAATTAAATACACTTAATGGCTGCGATCAGCGCACCTCCTAATTATAACCATGGCCGCTATTAACAGATGTTAACCCTCGGTGCGGAGAGAGGAACTGAATTAATGTCAGGCCTGCTCTGCATCACATCCACGCCGTTGCCACGGAGACCAGTGGCGCTATCTGAACATCACGCTGGGATACGAGAGATAGCAGAGGTTTTGACACATCTCGCTAACTGGCTCATATCAAGTGTTATGCGCTTCAGTAAACACGGTTTTAAGGGAAACTTTACACAGAAAGCTCTGTTTTCATTCTTCCATGGAGCACAGAATGAGAGGTTTTGAAATCGATGCTGCTCTTTTAAATATAATGAAAGCAGACAGTGATGACAGGCTGTCAGAATCCAAAAAGACTGCAAAACTGCCATAAAAGTATCATGAAAGTAGTTCAAATGACTCATGCATTATGTTCTCATTTGATGATTTGTGTAAAAAAAAAAAAAAAAAAAAAAAAACTATTTTCAGTGATTGAATATCTCATTTTGTGCTCCAAGTTGAATTAAGAAAAATTAAGAAAAAATCAACTGAAATGGAATGAAAGAATGATGTCAATTCTATAGATAAATATAAAAATGACTCAGGACTTGAAATAGACATGCAACATACTGTATGCTGCATGCATTTTGTGAAGAAAGTCAAATATCTACAAAATATCTAGACCATCTGGGTTTCAGAAACTGATTTGAATCAAATCGATTGCAATCAGCAAAAAAAAAAAAAAAAAAAACTGCATGCAATTATTACAAGAACACGAGCACTATTTATTATTATTATTTTTTTAATGCTAAATCTAAAATACAAATAAATGGAAGATAAATGAACTAAAACACGGAGATTAAAACGAAAATATAAAAATAAAAGCTAATTCAAAACATTCACAGATATTACAATGACATATAAATAACAGTAAAATAACAAACAAGATTCCAGTCAGGCTGAAACACACGTGGTATGTTATATAGCTGCTTTGATGTTGCTAGGGTGTTCTTGGTGGTTGCTATGTAGGAAATGAGATGCTTAAATGTTGCAAAAACAATTTTTTTCTAAAGTCGGGCAATGATTTGTAACTGATAAAGCTGCGCCAGCAATCCCGAGATCCGATTGGCTGACGTCTGTTGCATCCATATTTCACAGCCAAAGTGAAACTTCCACAAAGATGACATTCAAAACGTCACCTGTCTAGACAAGCGTGAAAAATAATGGACAGCCGGCACCGTCTCATCCATCAGGGCATTTATAAAATGCAAATTCCCAAGAATAGTACTGATGTATATTTGTCATCTTCAACTGAACATTAAAAAAAAAAAAAAAAAAAAAAAATGTTCTTTGGTTGCGTGAGAACATGATGACCTGTCAAACACAACATCTAGGTGTTTTTAATCACACTGCATCATTTTTGTTACCAGTTACTCGCTGGGGAAAGCCGGTTCTGTGCTTTATCGCTGCTCATTCACCGCCAGAATGACAGGAAGATGACAAACAAGCTTTAGGTGGCTGTTAAACTAAAGCGAGATTAGCAGGACTGCCTTTATTTGGCTGCTTATAAATCGCTCTATGTGTGCAAAACTCTCACTCTTAGCATTAAAGGAACAGTTCAACCAAAAATGAAAAAAGAAAAAAAAAATGCTGATAATTTACTCACTCTCAGGCCATTAAAGATTAAGATGAGTTTATTTCTTCATCAGATTTGTAGAAATGTAGCATTGCATCAGTGTCTCAGCAATGGATGCACTGCAGTGAATGGGTGCCGTCAGAATGAGAGTCCAAACAGCTGATAAAAACATCACAATAATCCACAGCACTCCAGTCCATCAGTTAACATCTGGAGAAGACAAAAGCTGAAACAAATCCAGCATTAAGATGTTTTTAACTCAAATACGAGTCTATAATCCATAATAGCACTCCCTAAAGTGAAAAAGTGCATCTCATGTTGTCTCTCACATCAAAATCCAGACACATATTTGTTTAGAGCTGTTTAAGCGGTGCTTGATCTGTGCAGATTTCTATCCTGATTCAGATGAGCAATAATATGGATCATGGACTCATATTTTAAATAAAAACGTCTTGTTGATGGATTTGTTTCAGCTTTTGTCTTCTCCAGATGTTAACTGATGGACTTGTGATGTTTTTATCAGCTGTTTGGACTCTCATTCTGACGGCACCCATTCACTGCAGAGCATCCATTGCTGAGACACTGATGCAATGCTACATTTCTACAAATCTAATGAAGAAACAAACTCTCAGATGGCCTGAGTGTGAGTAAATGTTCACCAAATTTTCAATTTTGGGTGAACTAGTGCTCAAAGTGTTTTTCATGAATGATTCCTCAAATCACGTGTCTTAAGGAGAGCTGTGCTGATGCTACACTGATGTCATGTTATGAAGCACAACGCAACTCGTCGTGTGATTCGTGACGCTCAGCTCGACAGCACATCTGCATTTATCTCTGACAGCAAAGAGTGATGGATGTGATCTGCACGCAAACACACACAGATCTGCTTAATGCATATAAACAAACAAGTAAAGACGCATTTTCATCACCAGATGACATCTCAGTTAACAAGTTCAAGGAATAAGTCTGTCAAAAATGAGAAGTCTGTCGTTATTTACTCAATTTGCACCATCTGGGACACACTTCAAATGCAGCCAGGAAAAATCAACTAGCTGAAGTTATTTTCTTCTGTAGCACACAAAATGGCAAGCATTTTTCAATGCAACAGCAGTCAAGCTCCAAAAAGCACCTTCAAAGTAGATCATAAAACCAGCAAAAATATACTAAAATCATATCAAATCATATGACTTCATAAGACTTAAAATAAAGCCTATTATGGCTCGCTAGGATACATTTATGTTTCTTTTATTCATTTTGGCACTTGAAAATTTCAAAATTGTGTTCAAAAAAAAAAAAAAGGAAAAAAAGACATACAGGTTTGGTACTAAAATTACTAAAACTAAAATGAAATTTAAATAAAGCTAAATAGATAAACTAATAATAAAAATGCCAAAAACACACAAAAAATGTAAAAATAAAAATGAAAAGTGGAAATATAAAAAAAGAAAATTAAGATAAAAATACAATTTATTCAGATTTATTCTTTTATTTAATATGCTATTCATATTTATTCACACACTCTATTAATATAAATACTATTTTAAATAGTATTTAAATAACACCCAAATAATAGTGCAATATAATATATACAGTATATAATAGTGCAATTATAAAACAGTGTTTTATAATACAGTGTTCCAGTCATGCATAAACACAACATTGCTTGAATAAATAAACGATGCAAATGATGACTAAATAGTGTTCAGTCTCTTTAAAAATACATTTTTAGAGCTTGTTTTAGTTAGAAATTCATCCAAGGTGATGGACAACATAAATGTTGATTATAAATACACTTTAAAGTAGTTTTCATCCAAATCTGTGCTGAATTCTGATAGTTTGCAGAAGGAGAGAGAGAGAGAGAGAGAGAGAGAGAGAGAGAGAGAGAGAGAGCACAGTGAGTTGGCAGCGACCTGCACAATAGGAATTAAACTCATTTGGGTAATTTGCCAGTCAGGCAGCCAGTAAATGGAAGCTGCTCGCACATTAAAGCTCAGCGTCAGTAATGGAGAAGAGTAAACAAGGTTTGGTGGCACACGGGTCAGCAGCAGCTTCAGTAATGCCACGCACAAATACAGAGGAGAATGAAAGTGCTGTGGTTTATCTGTGAGCAAAATCTCTCACAAAAACAAGGGCTCTGTTCCAAACTCACTGCTTACACACTATTTTAAAGGGCTATTCCTGACAACAAAACTGTTCCAGAGAACACATTTATGACCAAATTCTAAAGTAACACTTGTATGCATGACATTGAGCTACATAAAGACTGGAACGTTTGTAAGATTTTTATGTTTTTTAAACAAGTTTCTTCTGCTCACCAAAGCTGCATTTATTTGACCAGAAGTACAGTAAAACAGTAATATTGTGAAAAATTATTACTATTCAAAATATCTCTTTTCTGTCTGAATCTCTGTTAAAGTGTAATTTATTTCTGTGATCTGCAGCTGTATTTTCAGCATCATTACTCCAGTCTTCAGTGTCACATGATCTTCAGAAATCATTCTAATATGATGATTTGCTGCTCGAGAAACATTTCTGATTATTATCAATGTTTAAAACAGTTGTGCTGATTCTTATTTTTATGGAAACCGTCATGCATTTTATTTTTCAGCATTTTATTTTTTTAATTTTACTTTTCTTATTTTGTTTTTATTTTGCAATTTTTATATTTTTATTTAGTAATTATATACACACACACACACACACACACGCACACACACACACACAGTTTGCTGTGCTTGTTTGGGTGCACAATTAGATATTATTGTTATTATTATTATTATTATTTTATGGACATTTTGATATATAATCACAGTTCTGGACAATTTCTGCAGCCTTACAAACAATCACAGCAATTTTTTATCCAAAAAAAAAAAAAAAAAAGCAATTAGATGACTCCCCAAAACCACGCAGCCCTAGTTGGCACTAAAAATCTTTTTCTCTATGAAGAAAATGAATGGGATTTTCACCTCTGAAACGAACCGATTTGCTGTATTGGAAACAATTGTGAGTTGAAGAGTTGCTGCCTATGTAGAATGTTACAAATTAATCATTTACAAGGGTACATGAAGGTTAGGGCACTTAGAAGCCAGCCACCTATGTAGGCAGTAGACAGCAGGGCAGCTAAAAAGATGCATAAGTAGAGAGAAAGAAAGAGCAGAGCGTCAGGACGAGGGAGGAGCTGTTCGTATGATGAGGATCTGAAGGACGAGCGTCTGATGGATGTGCTAAAAGAGACACACATTAAGGAAGAAAGCGACTCCCACTCCTCCGCTAAAGCTCGACTCGCTTGTAATCAAATGTCAGCGGTGGGGAGTAATCTGCCAAGCAGCGCGTCTGAAATTCAGTCAGAGGCTTTTCCCGGGACTCTAATGTGATTTGGAGACTAATGGAGTGGCCTCCTCCGCGGCGAGACCCGGTTCAGTGTTAGCGGTGACCCGTCGGGTGGGAGGTGACGTCTCTGAAAGCCTCTGATTAGCAGCGAGCGGGTGTTAATAGAGTCTCGCTGGCGTTAGGGAACTGAAGTGGTTTGAAGACAGGAAGCCCTAATTACTCGGGAAAGAGCCAACGAATGAGAGCCACTTCACGGTCCTGTGAGGAAGAGAGGGAAAGAGAATAAATAATCCTGGCTAATCAACTGGCGTTTCCGTTCTGCTTCAGTTCTCGTAGCTGTGCCGCCCATGACGTCTGTCTTATGGTGAGCTAGAGCAAAACACACGATCAAAATGAGAGTCTGGGGCATCTGTATTCAGACTGTCCTGAACAATTCTGAACACATTTGTTTAAATATGATATGAAGGGTGAGCTGATGCAGAAAGTTATATTTAAGTTTCAGCTTTGTCTCAGAAGTTTCTCCAGCAGTTGCTCAGGAGAAATACAGGGACAAACCGATATTAAAATTATTGGCAATAAAAAGAATCTGACGAGAAAACAATACAAATGTTGTGGCTGATAATCAATAAACAGCCGATATTAAAAACTGTGCACAATTTGTGTAAATAAATGACTCAAAAACACTAACTCAATCAATCAATCTATAAATGCAAATATATATATGCAACTATATACTGTATATACATATAAATATATATAATTGCATTTTGTGCAGTGCAAATATATATAAAATATAAAAAATATGAAAAAAATTCTGTACTATTTTGTGTAAATAAATGACTCAAAAACATGAATCAATGAATCAATCAATGCAATTAAGATATATATATATATATATATATAGTGTATAATAGCGTTTTGTGCATTGTGCAAATATATTTTATATTAATTTATATTAATAATAGTATTATATGTATTTTATAGTATGTATGATTTAATATTGGTTTTCATTTAATATTTTATTAAATTAATATTTATATATATATATATATATATATATATATATATATATATATATATATATATAACTGAATTTATTTCTTCATAAATCATATTTATTTATTTTTTTTAATAAATTATAGATGATTAAATACTAAAACGCATCAAAACATTATAAAGTACAGTAAGAAAAATGGATATTCATTTTTTAGATTTGCTACAGATTACATTTAACAGTGTTATTAAGAGTATTTACAGATTAATTTTAAATGAGAATAAGATGACAAGTAATCTAAATGTAAAATATTGGTAATGAGCGTGCACAAATATCCAATATACCAATAATTGTACAAATAGCAGATAATCAGAATGGCACCATTATATAATGCATCAATAATAAACGTAGCCTCAAATGAGTCGATAGGTTTCATGAAGTAAGATTATAGCGCTATAAAATGAGTGTGGAATAAAATAAGTTGATATTGAGATCTCTGACTTGTGCTTCAAATCTGAGCACATTTGGAGACATTGCAGACAGTGTTCCTCTCCCAGAGGACTGCGGCTGTTGTCTTTAGAGACGAACACACAAGTGTTCAAGCGCTCTGTGGTCTCTGGTATCACTGAACACATCTCCAGTCATCCATCATTGTGTGGCTGATGAAAGGACGCAGATGACCACGCTACAGGTTACCACTCACCTGTCAATCAAAGACGCCTGTCGTCTGTGACACATAATGAATACGCATAATTACATATTCTAAGGCAGCATCACATGTATACTTCAAGAAGAAGCCAATCCCAGAATGCACTGCACTATGTAGGGTGCTGATGGAAGTGCAATCAGACTGCAAAGCACCAGCCAAATGCCACTGTAACAAATCACAGCTTGTCAAAATGAGGCTCTGTTGTTGTCTAGTTGTGATTTTGAGAAAAATAAAAATCAAGATAATCATGTTTTCATGATTGATCACTAATGTCCCACATGGAAACTAGCCACCCACGGTTACTGGAAACCTCAGTGATAAGATTTGTCCATGCTGTGCTGGGAAGAAGCTTTTACGTAGGTCGAGAGGGAATTGTGGGCAAAACAATATCCGATGTTAATCTCCTTTTCTCTTTGACAGTAGAGAAAATCATACTCTTTTACAAAATGACAATCAAACCAAGACATTATTATAATAATATAATATAAATGCACAATATTTAAAATATAATTAATTAGTAAACATTATTTAAAATAAAATATTTTTATTATATATATTTATATATTTATATATTTATATGTATGTATATGTGTGTGTGTGTGTGTGTATATATATTGTACAGTTATTCTAATATATTGCATTACAAATTCAAATTATATAACTATAATTATTATAATATTATAAAATATTATAATGTTTTTATTTTATCAATGTTTCATAATTACATTTAAATATTTGATTTTCTATATTATTAATAATGTTTAAAAATACAAAAATATTTATATTAATTATACAATATTGTTATGTTTGTACATTATATATATATATATATATATATATATATATATATATATACACAACATTATTTATTATTTAATTTATTATTATCATTTCTAATATATTTTACATATTGTTAATACCTTTTATCTTATATTTTACACTAATATCTATATTATATATTTTTAGATTTTTCCTAAATTATTGAAAATACACACCTGAGATTTAATAGCCATTCCACTTATACACTTGTTATTCCTCACATAATTAAACTCATCGCTATAATTTCAGCGAGCCCCATCTGCAGCTATTTGCCTTTCTTACAGAAAGCCGTTTGTCTTAAATGCCAAATTGATTTTGAAAAACCATGGCGATGCACTTGATCTGAAATCTTCCGGAAAGCGCAAGCGAGCAGCGAGCGGTGAAGTACCTCAGTGGCTTTTGCTGATTTCTCTAAACTTATTGTAACCCGCAGCCGCCCGGCCAAATGAGATTAGAGCGAGGAATTAAAAATGAATGGGGATATCCAGCCAGATGAAACAGCGAGACAGCGAGCAGTGGGTAAAAGCAATTAGGAGAAACCGTAACCCTGCGCCGGTGAGGCCTGACAGACGCTTGACATCAGGTTGTGGGTTTCAAGCCCGAATCTGGAGTTACACGATGACTGTGGGTTACCGAGGCCTGACTCGGGGACGCCCACAAAAACCTGGCCTTTCCATCTTTCCTTCCAAAGGTTCAGCCAAGTTCCTGACTCGTTAAGGTCTTGTAAAGGGCCGCTTTGAGGCCTGCGTGTCATTGGGTTGCTGTTTTTCCCGCTGGATGCCTTCTTGACTGGTGGACGCGCTGGAGCCATTAAGGAGATGAAGCCGTGTTATCAGACACTGAACCAAATCCAGACGGGCCTGAGTTACACCTACAGAATAATGCATGCTGCCAAAGCATGCAATGAGAGCCACAAGGAAACAGACGGACAAATGACAGGAAATCGATATTCGCATTGGAGAAGCATGGCTTTTTCATCTCAAACCTGAGAGAAAATTATAGACTGAAGAGTGAAAATTTTTAAAGTGTGGCATATTGTAAATAACTCCAAATCCAACTTTCGTCCCTCAGTTTGAATAAATAAACAAAACACAAATGCATTTGCAAGTACAGTAAACACACCTATGTTTCAGGCTTTTGTATTAGTGAATCTTTTGAAATGTTTTGAAAGTATAATCATAACCCTTACACAAAATCTGTCATCGTTTACTCAAACGCTTAAGACTTCCTTTCAGTATTTTGTGCTTTGTGTGAGGAATCTAAATTTAATGCATCAGTAATTAAAAATCTTCTCATTTGCCACAGCTCTCAAATCTCTTTTGTTTGTGTGTAAATAAATGTGGCGCGTGGAGACGGGTTTTAACGTCACTGATGCCACGTTACATCTATCTTCATTGATATCAATTAACATTGTGACAAGCTAAAAAAGTTAAATAAGAATGATGATCATCATCATATTACTACTACTATTGACACAGTTTTTTTTATATAAAAAAAAAAACACCAAAAATTAAAGAAATCATATTTAGTTTTTATTTTCCCCTAAATAACTATTGTTGCTGTTACCCCCCCCCCCCACCAACATTATGAACTTTAAATATCAAATTTATGCATTTTATTAATTATATAATTAGAACTACTTTTTAATATAATTACAAATCAAAACAACTGTATGTTAAGAACCATTAACTAAATATAGCTTTAAAACATACAATCATGTAAAGTAATAATAGTGAACAATTTATTACTTATCAATTTCAAACACACTGCATTCAATAAAAAAGTTGCTTTGATTATCTGAAAACGGATGTGAGGGATTTTTCTCTTTTTTTCTTAACTATTGCTGATGCATCATCAAAGACAGCATCAAGTCTAAAATGCATCATTCGCACAAATGCACAGATCTATTTAAGAAACAGCTAACTGTGTTTACATTCATTTCACATTATAAAATTGGCAGCAAGCAGAATATGGCTGTCTCTAGTGCATAATTCCATCACGCATACAGTATGAATGGAAAAAAAACCCCACTAAGCTCAAAACAAACCAATAAGTTTTCACAACCAATTTAGAATTGTTGAAGAGAGAATCACAATGTAGCAACTGTTAAAAAGGTTGCTACATAGAGCAAATCCACAGGAATCCCATTAGTAACACCAGAATTCATCCGCCTAGAAAAGTAGTCCCATCTCAGAAGGATGATTTAAACAACTTCACAGCTTAGAACTCATGTACTGTAAATACATAAACATACATATTCACCTTTAAAGTCTATAATGATCTATTGATACTGTTCTTGCATCACAAATATAAATTCCTGCCCATGTAAACACGCCTGGCTCGTGATTAGGTCAGTAGTGTAATGCGTCCGGTGGGCAGCATATGTGCAGCGCTGCATGCGGTCATGAACTCAACGTACAGCTGGTGTCCCGATTAAAGCAATTAGCTTCACAAAGCGCTCAGTGGTGCATCCTACACAACACACTTAACCTGCGACGACAGATGCGGCGCATGCACTCATGCATGGACCAGATGCAAAAGATGATATACACAAGTTTATTGCAATTTCGTGCAGTTGAACAGATCACGAAGATGGATGAACGAATGCATGGATTAACACTTTTCATCAATAGACATTTTGAGATTTATAGTTGGTCAGAATAGACGCCATATTTCATTTCAAATGCATAGAAAAGAATAGAAGTGCAGCACATTCACTGAGTCGAATTGCCAATGTGAAGTGTGTAATTTCTGATTAACTAGTGGTGCTAAAGTGGATTGCAAAAATCATGTCTGTTTTCAAAAAAACGTTCCCCTTCTGCAATTTGTCAGGAGAATAAATAGCCCCGCCTCAAACTCACACCATTGGTTGAGCCAACAGTCCAGAAGCAGATGTTTAAGAAACCTGTTCGATAACAGTCAGTATTTTTATAATTCCATTCGTGGTGCAAAAATGACACACTTTACCTTTAAATATGATGGGTGCCTAAACTGGCTTACGGTGCTCATTACCATCATATCAACTCAGGCTTTATGAACGTTTTATAAAGGTAAATTTAAGACGTTTTAAAACCATTTGAAGACTAAGTAAAGAAAATGTAAGGAATAAACAGAATGAAACACAATACATCAATATGGTCTCTAAACTGAAATGCCTTGCATTAGAAAGACTTCAAAGTTCTTACAAAAACAAAACTAAACAAAAACTTGTAAGGTCCTTCTGATCCCAGTGCAAAATAAGTTCCCTTTCATAGGTCACTTCGATGCTGCGGTGACGTCACCGTATGGGAACACCTTCGGTGTGACGAATGTCTGAAGCCCTATACCATCTCGCCAATCCTATTGGCCAAATAGCGCTTGGCACCACCCTACGCATGCGTACGCATCGTATACCCGGGCGCCGCGCGCTATTTCGCTCAGATTTCATTTCCTTCAGGAAAGAGAATCATCTGTGCCCTGGAATCATCTCGCGTTCATAGCGGTTTTCTCGAGCAGTGTTAACTCCTCTTCGCGGACGCGATGAGCTTTCGAAAGTGCAAGGAACCGTGTACCAGGTTCATCACTAAGGGAGACACTCACGAAAGGTGCGTAGTCTGTTTGGGATTACATCACGCGCAGTCTGCGCTTAGTGGCCTTTCCTCTTGTCCCCACTGTGATGGCCTGCGACTTAAAGTACTGCGCTCGAGGGTAGAAGTGTTTTCCAAGGTCGCCCCCGCGTCTAACCCCCGCCGTGTCGCTTCTGCGGCTGCCGAGGCACCGCATGAGGCGATGGCTTGGGGAGACATGTGCGACCTCACTTACGACGACAGCGCGGCTCTGGAGTTTTCTCCACATCGCTCGCTCTCCCCTACCCGAGTGCAGGATGCCACCTTCGTCGAACCCGTTGTGTTCTCGGACGGGGGTTTACAGCCCACCCCGGAGGCATACGATGCTATCTCCTTCGGTTGTGGGCAGTTCGACGACGACGTCTTATCCACCGCGGCTTCGGAGTCTGAGGACTTCGTGGCAGATACGGACAGCCCTCTCCCTCCTAGCGGACAGGAGAAGCGTGTCTCTCCCTCCTACAGCGAGCTGTTGGATGTGGTCTCTCGTGCGGTGGGTAAGCTGGGACTGGACTGGGAGGTTGAGAAGGCCGAGGCCCAACCTTCATCTAAGCTGGACGACCGTTTTTTGACTAGTCGTGCTCCTGCGCAGCCCCGTAGGCCCCTGCCTTTTTTCCCGGACCTCCACCAGGAGGTTTCGAGGTCCTGGAAGCAGCCCTACTCGGCGCGCATCACGAACGCTGCGGCTGCGGATTTCGCCACCATCTCAGATATGGCGAACCGTGGCTATACAGCGATGCCTCCGGTTGAGGAGACTCTCGCCGAACATCTGGCGCCTAATTCGGCCACGGCATGGAAGTCTCGCCCCCTCCTTCCTTCGAAGGCGTGTCGAGTCACGTCTAGCCTCGTCGGGAAATCTTACATGGCTGCTGGCCAGGCGGCCGCATCGCTCCACTCTATGGCGGTCCTCCAGGCCTACCAAGCGGAGCTTTTAAAGGATCTCGACGAGGGGGAGGGCATCACACCCGAGGCTGTGAAAGAGCTGCGTCGAGCAACGGATTTGGCGCTACGCGCTACCAAACATACTGCTCGGGCAGTGGGCCGTTCCATGGCTGGTTTGATTACGGTCGAGCGCCACCTTTGGCTGAATCTCACCGATATCAAAGAAAAGGATAAATCTTTTCTCATGGACGCGCCCATTTCTAAGGACGGTTTGTTCGGAGAGGCAGTTACGTCGGTGGTGGATAAATTTAGGGCAGCGAAACAGCAATCAGCCGCTTTCCGCCAGCTGATTCCACGCAGACCCAGAGAGACTGAACGGCGGCAGGCGCCCGCGCGGTCTCGTTCAACCTCTTCAAACCGCCAACGGGCTGCCTCACGGGAAGAGCCTTCGCCTATGGCGCCCCCTCGTAAGGACTGGGGTCCTAAGGCTTTTCCACCAGCTCGCCAGCGACAGCGGAAAAGATTAGACCTGAGTTCGACGGCTAATGCCTCTCGCTCTCGGGCTCCTAATAGCAGCTCCTGATATTCTCGCTGCTTGCCAGGGACTGTGCCCTCCGCTAGAGAGCGCTATTGGACCGTTTTCGCGCATCCAACCCTCTCACTGCAGTCCCCACGCTCTAACATTGACTGTCTCGCCGCAAAAGGCGCTTCGAGCAGCATTGGATCGAGCAACCATGTCAGGCGTTTCCTCAGACACTCTGCGCGATTCAGCCTTCAGAATCCGAGGAACGCTACAAGGGTCTGGCAAAGACGGCCCGTTTATGACGGCTCATACAGCCGCCGCTTTTTCGCTAGCGGCAGAGCCCGATGTTCATCTTGTTGGATTAATTCCTGCCGTGGACACGCTTCAGGATTATACACAACGAGATGCAACGGATTTGACGCACGCGCTTCCCCGTCTTACGGACGCCGCGAGCTTTCCGTATTCGGGCATGTTAACGCGTATGAAAACGCTGAAAAAGGCGGAAACCTTGAAACCACTGACGCTATTTCGGGCCGCGTGGGAACGCTTGCCCGACATTTCGCAATGGGTGTTACGCACGATTCGTCTCGGATACACCATTCAGTTTCGAAAAGGCCCGCCTCCTTTCCGCGGAATTCTTCCCACGGTTGTGAAACCAGAGGAAGTCGCGGTGCTGCGGCAAGAAGTGACAGCTCTGCTGAAGAAAGGGGCTATAGAAGAAGTACACCCCTCTCAGATGGAGTCAGGTTTTTACAGCCGCTATTTTGTTGTACCAAAAAAAGGGGGCGGTTTGCGACCCATATTGGATCTACGCCGTTTGAATCTTGCACTCAGGACGAGCAAATTCAAGATGTTAACGGTAAAGTCCATTTTGTCTCAGATTCAACCAAACACTTGGTTTGTCACGATCGATCTGAAGGATGCATATTTTCATATTCAGATCATCAAGAGACACAGGAAGTTCCTCAGATTCGCTTTAGAGGGCAAAGCGTATCAATACCGTGTTCTTCCGTTCGGCTTAGCCCTGGCTCCCCGAACTTTTTCAAAATGCATGGACGCAGCTCTGGCCCCGTTGCGGCTCCAGGGCGTTCGTGTGTTGAATTACTTGGACGATTGGCTGGTGCTAGCTCAATCACAGACTCAAGCACTCTCTCACCGAGATTTAGTGCTGAATCATTTAAGCAGCCTGGGCTTATGCACGAATTTCCAGAAGAGTGTTTTAATCCCCTCTCAACGGATAACCTTTCTGGGAATAGATTTGGACTCTCGCGCGATGACAGCCAGACTATCTCTCCCGCGCGTTCAGTCTTTCACGTCATGCGTGCGTCACTTCAAAGTAGGCCGCACAGTGACGGTGAGTTTGTGTCTCAGGCTGTTAGGTCTGATGGCAGCGGCATCCCCTGTAATTCGTCTGGGCTTACTTCACATGCGCCCTTTTCAGTGGTGGACGAAAAGTCAGAACATTTCACCCCGTTGTTTTCCGCATCGTACGATTTCGGTGACACGGAGGTGTGTTATGTCAATAAAACAGTGGATGTCAACCGAGTTCCTTCTAGCCGGAGTTCGGCTGGGGATTTGTGCTTCCCGAGAGACTGTCACGACGGACGCGTCTTTGACCGGTTGGGGAGCTGTTTGTCAAGGGCGCCCAGCTCATGGAGTGTGGACAGCGACACAGCGCGGTTGGCACATAAACAGGTTGGAACTACTGGCAGTTTTTCTAGCTCTCCAGTATTTCTCAAATCTGCTGACCGGCCGTCATGTACTACTCAGGTCAGACAACATGGCGGTTGTGTCATACCTGAATCATCAAGGAGGGTTACGCTCTCGCCCCCTGTGCAGGCTGGCGAGGAGTATTCTTCTTTGGTCTCGGAACAGATTTCTATCGATCCGAGCAGTTCATGTCCCCGGACGTTTGAACGTCGGAGCGGATCTGCTATCCAGACAGACTCTGGAGCAGGGGGAATGGAGATTACACCCACAGACGGTGAGCCTTTTATGGCAGATATTCGGAGAGGCGAGAGTGGACTTATTCGCGTCGAGCACGACTACGCATTGCCCGCTGTGGTTCTCCCTATGCCCTCCATCGCCCCTAGGCTTGGATGCGTTAGCTCACGATTGGCCCAGGACCAGCTTGTATGCTTTTCCTCCAATTCGTTTAATTCCAGCGGTGTTGTCCAGGATACGGCTGGACAGAGTGGAGCAGCTGCTGCTGGTGGCTCCGTGGTGGCCCACACAGCCGTGGTTTGCGGAACTGGTCAGTCTAATAGTGGGCTCTCCATGGGAGATTCCCCTCAGACAGGACTTACTATCGCAAGCACGAGGGATGATTTGGCACCCGAGGCCAGATCTGTGGAAACTGTGGGCGTGGCCTCTGAGCGGAGTGAGTTAATATGTCCCGGTCTTTCTGCGGAAACCTCCGAGACTATTATGAATTCCAGAGCAGCATCTACGAGACGCTTATATGCTTTCAAATGGAAGCTGTTTACGACCTGGTGTGGTTTTCGTAGTATAGACCCAGTTTACTGCCCAGTGGCTTCAGTACTGGAGTTCCTTCAAGACCGTTTCTCTGATGGAGTAACGCCAGCAACTTTGAAAGTTTATGTGGCAGCCATTTCAGCTAACCACGTATATATGGATGGTGCTTCAGTGGGCCGTCATCCGCTGGTCTCTCGCTTTTTACAAGGTGCGCGACGGCTGAGGCCTTTCCGCCCTGTGCGAGTTCCCTCATGGGATTTATCTATTGTACTGCAAGGTCTATCAGGACATCCGTTTGACCCCTTGGAAACCGTACCGGATAAAATCCTGACCTTGAAGACAGTTCTTCTTATGGCCTTATCCTCCCTCAAGAGAGTTGGGGATTTACAGGCTCTTTCTGTTTCGCCGTCGTGCATGGATTTTGCACCAGGCTTTGTGAAGGTATTGCTGCGACCGAGGCCTAATTATGTCCCTAAAGTCGCTTCGAACCCCTTTCATTTTCAGCAGACGGTCCTGGAGGCTTTACCCCCTGCTGGGACAGGATCAGAAGATCTAAGTCTTTGCCCTGTCAGAGCGCTTAAGACTTATGTCGATCGATCAGCCTCATGGCGTGAGTCCGACCAGCTGTTTGTCTGTTTTGGACACAAGAATAGAGGCCATGCTGTCACAAAGCAACGCATGTCCCATTGGTTGGTGGAGGCAATATCTTTAGCCTATGAGGCGCGCGGTCTCGCCTCGCCTCTAGGAGTCAAAGCTCATTCCACTAGAGCAGTCGCTTCCTCTCAGGCGGCCCTCAGTGGATCTTCTATGGCTGATATCTGTGCTGCGGCAGGATGGTCCTCACCGAGCACTTTTATCAAGTTTTACAGTCTGGATGTAAGGACGGCTCCTGGCTCCCGGGTTCTCTCCGCTTGAGCAGATGCTTCCTTGGATCCCAGCTATCAGGTACGTCAGGCGTTATGGTATAGGGTTCCCATACGGTGACGTCACCGCAGCATCGAAGTGACCTATGAAAGGGAACATCTCGGTTACGTATGTAACCACAGTTCCCTGAATAGGGAACGAGATGCTGCGGTCCCGGCCGTTCCATACCTGATAGCGTTCTTCTCTTCAGTTCATGAAATCTGAGCGAAATAGCGCGCGGCGCCCGGGTATACGATGCGTACGCATGCGTAGGGCGGTGCCAAGCGCTATTTGGCCAATAGGATTGGCGAGATGGTATAGGGCTTCAGACATTCGTCACACCGAAGGTATTCCCATACGGTGACGTCACCGCAGCATCTCGTTCCCTATTCAGGGAACTGTGGTTACATACGTAACCGAGATGTTTTTCTTCATCAGTATTTTAGTCTTGTTTTCCAGTACAAATGTCTAAAGATTCTGAAATCAAGATACATTTACTTGAGAAGCAAAATGATATAAACTAAGAAGTCTTGTTTTATGAGAAACTGATAAAAATGAAGTAAGTTTATCAATTAAGACGAACAAATCTGCCAGCGGGCTCAGAAAACTTCAGTTCATTGACTGATTGTTCTTGTTTCAAGCATAAACTCATTTCATTATGTTCAAAATTGCAGCATATGTTCAATTTGCATCTCAAGTAAACATATCTTGATTTAAAGATGTTCTGTATTGGAAAACAAAACCAAAATACTGAGGAAGATATTAACTTATCTGCCATTGAGAAAAAAAAAAAATCAATTTTCAAAGTGAAAACAAGTTCATTCCCCACTGACAGATGTTTGTTCTTTAACAAACATGAACTCATTTAACTTTGGTAAATTTCTCAGAAAACAAGAATTCAACATTAAGACATTAAAATGTTAATTTTGCATCCCCAGTAAACGTATCTTGATTAAAGGAAGTTTAGATATTTGTCTTGGAAAAGAAAACAAAAATACAGAGGCAGTGCATGCAACATTTAATGCAATGACTTTGTGAATTTAAGACTTTCTGCTCTGATTTAAGCCCTTTTTAGGTTGCAAGACCATGCAACTTAGATCAAGTCGTTATGATCCGCCTGGCCTTGAAATATAAAACATTTATGACCTCCTCTAGACAGTGACATTTGACCACTTCTGTGCAGAATTTGATCATTTTTAATGGAAGCAGCGCATGAGTTGGTTAAGCTCTTACATCATGTATTGATCGAGAATAAGTGCGTGTCACAGGGGATTAGTGTCCTGTCCCGTGATGTGCGGTGAAACCGAGCCATTACGATCAAACATTCAGTGCATTGTAATGAGCAGCATATACTAGAGAAGTGAAAGGCTGGATAAATAATTGAGGAGTGTCGGTGGACGCTGCTCCACACCTGTTTGATCGGCGGGTCTCTGCGGACCCGAGGGTCTACGGATGACTGCTGGGGTCACTAACATGAATAATTGAACGTGAATAATTCCAGCCAGTGGTTCAGTCGCATTTCCTAATAGCTAAAAATGGCTTTGAGGTTTCAACAGTCAACACAGATGGAAGTGCATTAATTTTACATGAATAGAAAGGCAAGATATATTATGAGAATAGGCACATTAAAAAAAAAAAACATGTTCTTGACAGCCGGAGCTTTCATAAAAAATGAGCATCGAGCATAGTGATAAACACTTGTGTTTGTGCTCCCCATAAGAAAGTCATAAAACAGGCTTGGAATTACATAAAGTTGATTAAAAGATGACTGAATTTTTCAGCCTTTTTCATTTAAAAATTATTTAATAATCAGATGAATGAATAAAAAAGAAAAAGTCATATATATATATATATATATATATATATATATATATATATATATATATATGCATTATTATTATTAATATTTTGAAATAATTATTTTAATAATTGAATTATAATGAATTATTATTTTTATTATTATTTATTTGTATAATTATTAGTAGTGGTAATAGAAGTAGTATTCAAATAAACATTAAAATAAATTATAATTAATAATAATGATGACAATTCTGTAATAATAATAATAACAATAATAATAATAATAATTATTATTATTACAATTAATTCTATAACAGCAGTGCATAATAATAATCACAATTGTTTCCCACCGTTATTATTATTATTATCATAATCATCATCATCATCATCATCATCATCACTATTATTGTTGCAAAAATAACTGTCTGTATTATTATTACTACTAATACTACTAATAATAAAGACAGTAATTATAATCACAACAATAAAAAATACCAGTTGTTTTTCCACTATTATTATTTTTCATTCATTTTAATACACTGAAATGTTTATTATTATTATTATTACTACTACTACAATTATTATTGCTGTTATTATTATTATTAATATTATTATGAAAAAAAGAAGAAGAAGGAAAAATGATCATACAGAATGTGTGGTCACAAATGCGCATATATCAGCATTTTACAGCTGCTCTGAATGAGACTCATATACAAATATAAATTTAGAGTATCTAAAATACTGAAATATTATTTTTCTCCATCCATACGGTGATATATGGAGTAACATGAACTCCTGAATCATGCATAACAAAACCATGAACATGAACTGATGAGTAAACAGAGTCAATTTTGATTTCATGTTGACTAAAAAGTAAATAGAGTTCATGCAAAACAGTACAACTTTTACATTCACATCAGATTCTCGCTCTGAGCAGACTTGTCTGGGTGGATAGCATCATCACCGCGAGCAGACGTTAGCGCATGAATACTGACGACTCAATGCTCACAGAGCACTGTTCTCATGCTGTTCTGTAGGCTACAGAGTCCAGCATCACGAGCAGCCTCTGAACACGCACCTCACATTTCAAAGCGTGCAGATGTGAATCCAGGGCACAGGCGGAGGGATACGGACCGTGCGAGACATGTTTCATGGTGCTACACAATCCGTGACTAGGTTGGGAATGACCGGATTGGGATGGAGCACAAAGAAGCACTGATCTTCACACTAATACCATCAGGCAGCACTTTCATTTGTGCTAAACCACATCCTCTCAAAGCCTGTAACCTTTTCTCTTTCTCTATTATTTCCTCAATTTCCTCCCTTTGTTTTCTAGTTCACTCCATCCAGTCCTCTCTGGCTCTTAGTGGAGTTAGTGATTTGGACAAACCACTACAATCTTCACCTGCTGCAGGATAAAACAGTCTGTGTGCTTTTCTTTTAACTTGAGCCTGTAAGCAAAGCTCTAGTAAACACACAAAACACCACAGAAACAAAAACGAAAGCACTTCAGTGAAGTCATGAAACTATTTATAACAATAAAGTGACAGTAAAGACATTTATAATGTTACAAAAGATTTCTATTTCAAATAAATGCTGCTCTTTTGAACGTTCTATTCATCATAGAATCCTAAAAAATAAAATGCATCTGGTTTCCACAAAAAATTAAAGAGCGCATCTGATTTTAACATTGATAATAATCAGAAATGTTTCTTGAGCAGCATATTAGAATGATTTCTGAAGTAATGATGCTGAAAATTCAGCTGTGCATCACAGAAATAAATTACATCTTAACACATATTCACACAGAAAACAGTTATTTTAAATTGTAATAATATGTCACAATTTTTAATGTATTTTTGATCAAATAAATGCAGCTTCGGTGAACAGAACAGACTTCTTTCAAAAACATTAAAAATTTTAACAACCCTAAACTTTTGAACGGTAGCAACCAATCATAGCACTTGGACTCGGTCCAGTTAGCAACACCCTAGCAACCAAAAAAAAAAAAAAAAGAGAAAATTTTAACCACCATAATAATCCAGGACCACGACGGCACCTTCTGTACATATAAATACGACGAATAATTTCTTCAGGAAATGTACAAATCTAGTTTCATACGATCTCTCTTTATTATTCTCCATATCTGTGGCATACAAGCAGTCTCTCAGCGCAGTTAATGCACTTCCTTAGTATGAGACCCATGCTAATTACATGGAAACCTTCAGAGTCCAGTAAACACTGTTAATGGAAAGCTGTCAGTGGAGGAAAGCCAACAAAAAAACTAAAGCTCAGCCAAACATGCGTCTGCGGGAAGACTGAAGCGCTGCTGAGGTTTTTCCCAACGAGACACGTAAAGTTCAGTGTATCGACCGGGCAGACTTAAAGTGATGCTCTGAAAATAATATTCTGCTTGTGTTATGGATATTGACACTGTTTAAAATCAAGCACATTTAAACAATGACAACCACTAAGTTATGAAGTAAGCAGATTTTCTAATTATGGCACTTATGCAGTCTATTTCATGGAGATATATACGTGTAAATTCTATATTTATATTCACAGAATATTATCTATTTAGGGTTAATAATAAAATATATCTATATATTTTTAAATAAAAATATTAATTGTATTTATGTGCCAAATGCTATTTAAATCTATAATATAAAATGTATATTTGTATAAAATTTATTTAGAATTTAATTTGTATTTTTTTTAAGCATCTGCAAAATGCATTAAATGTATGTTGTGGTTTTCAGCCCAAACATGTTTCTGTTTCATGTAAATAAATGTATTATAGATTGCACCAGATCTCTTTAATATTTCAACTGTTTCTTCTACAAACACCTGAGAGTGAATGGAGTGCACATGGAGACTTCTGCTAACGTCTCCTGCTTCTCAGATGCTTCTCTTGAGAAAAAGCCCACATTTGGTTTATGATCAGAAGTCAGAGATCTCAGTATGAACTCAAACATTTCTCATTAAATCATCGGACCAGAAGTCTGAAGTATGGTAAACATGGTAAAATGCATTAAACAGTTCAGACAGCGTTTCAGCTCGTACTTGAAGCGGAAAAATCACAAATCAGACAAAATATTTAATCAGCAAACACTTAATTAAGAGCACATTTAATGATGTGCATAGGAGCTAAAGCCTGTTCCCACCAAGAATGATAACCATAACAATAACTATAATAGCACTCACATCAACAGACAGTTTGATTTTATCATTCATCAGCTGGAGAAAATAAAAAATAAATAAAAGTGATTCCAACCATATTGTTATTTTGTGTTGTTTATGGGCCAGTGATGTTATTATTTTAACTAAAATTAAAACTATTAAAAGTCACTTTCAGTAACTGAAATGAAGAAGAAATAAAATAAAAATATTTGATGAAGAATTTAAACTTAAACAAAAAGAAATATTGCCATAGCAACAAAATATGTAAGTCTGAAGTCGAAGCACTAAAATTATTACAAAACTACTGTAAATTAAAGTAATAGTAGTTACAGTAATTAAATGAAAGTTGAATAGAAATATATATAAAAAAAGATAAATTATAAAATTTCCATTATTTTGTCTGAAACTAAAATGTAAAAAAAAAAAAAAAAAAAAAAAAAAAAAATTCCAAATTCAAAATATATAGTTAAAGTTATTATTCTTGGTGTGAAGAATACTTTGCATGTTAGACGGGTTTGACATTAGCAAGGTGCTAAGCTAACGATTCAAACTCTAATAAACACAAAAACAGAGTGCTCACATAGATACTAAAATAAAAATACAGTGCATTTTTTAATGAGACTACTTCAGACTGAAACTATTTTTATTCATCATTTTTGGTGTTGAGTGAATTATAGCTTATATTTAGAATAAACATTCATTTTCTCACTTATTGCAGTGCATTCTGGGAGGAGGAGGAAACATGCAGTGCTGCATTAGGATTTGGCACAAGAAGGAGCAACAACAAAGTGGGCTTTAAGATGCCGTCTAGGTAGGCAGTGCACTAGGTTTTGGAACAGAACAACTCTCTCTGTCTCCTCACTTCGTCTCTCGTTAACTCTCTCCTCCGCAGGGACACAGAGAGAGAGAGAGAGAGGAAGAGGCCGAGAGCAGCTAGAATCTGCAGTGAAATCAGGGCATCGGCGAAAACTCTCTCAAGTTTAGCTCTGATTGGACACTGTTGGGCTCTGAACCTGCCCCAGGACAGAGACGAGGAACAAACACCTTCCAGAAAAGCACTTCACAGTCTCACAAAACAGCATTGCTCACAGTTTGCTTCTCTCAGACGAGCACGACTGTAAATAGACGAGAAGCCTGGCAGACACTCAAACATGGAAAGCGTCGATAACCATCGGGTCATGTGAGACAGAAGCTGGCCTGAAACCCAAAACAGACACAACTGGACCGTGTATTAGACTTAAAACGCATGTGAGGTCATCGGGGTCATCACAGGCTTGTGTTGACCACGATAAGAACAGGAGCAAGTACTGTAGCACGGAGCTCGTCAGTTTTAAGACACAGGCCTGATGGGGTTTGTTTTAGAGCTTCAGTATCAGGCTTCTTAAACATTCACCATCCAATAAAATGAGTTTTTCACATCTGACGGAGTCATGCTGCCAAATACAGGGAAGTTTCTTCTTAAGAGTTTAAAAAACGTAATCATGACAATCTCATTTTTCTTTCTCTTTTTCACTCGATGGCCACAAAAAGGACGTTTTTAGCACTACTTCAGCAAAATAAAGAGCAAAACCCATGCATTAGGCATGACTGAAGCTTTATCCATGCTTTTAATACAACTTAATTAAACTGCCCCAGGGAATGATGGGAAATGTAGTTTTGTTGCTTATAAAACCTTGCAAGCTACAAAATGTGCCATCAGCATGTACAATAAGTAAATAATCAAAATAACAAGAATTAAATAATGAAATTTACATATTTTCAAAAGCCCCTAGTCACAATATGCATTCAGTGTATGAAAAGGAGCATCGCTATGGTGGTGATTATTAAATATGAATATGAGATATGAATATATTCCTTCATACATCCTCTACAAATCACTAAAACATTGAGACTTCAGAAATGATGAAGAAAAACGAACGTCGGTGAAGCACTTGAGCAATGACACAGACTTGAATCTTGATTTGATATTTCGAATGCAATGAAAGACATTTTAAAGAGTGATTTAAGTGCGGCTGTTTATCCAGACGAGCCTGGAATGAGAACGAAAACACTGAGACACAAAGACATGACAGTCTCCTGTAAACTGCATTGTGAACTAGCACTCAGCCTATAGTCACAGACACATTTACAACCGAATAAGTTCACTTTGGTGAATTTGTCATCCATAAAAGTACAGGGACGTATTTGTGAATAACTGTGAAAAATGACTGGCAGCCACCGATGTGTTTTCATCAGGCAAAACAGCACAAAACAATAACGTCCGCTGTGTTTGTTCCTTTTCTATCAGCGCTCTCTGCTCTGTTCTCTTCATCTGTCTCTCTCATTGTGTCGGTCACTTCTCTTAATGCACCATTAGCAGAGAAAACCAAGAGGACTTGCTGATAATGTTCCTGCTCTCTGTGCTTCTCTATGTTCTCTCTCTTGTTTTTCCATCCGGTGATGCCTTGATTGTGTTGTGAGGGCTCCATTAGGAGTGTGAACCCGAGGCTGTGTTTATGCCGTTGCGCTGTGAGACCCTCGCTAGGGTACAAGTGCAGTCACTCGATTACACAACCCCTGTGCCATACAAGCCCTGTCCAGCTGGGCTCATTTACACTTTACAAAAAGTCCACTCGTATATCCACTTATTGTCCAAAACTGTTGTAATTTAGTTTTTTAGGACCACTTCCACCCTCTCTGTTTTTACTGCTGTATCTATATGAGTTCAATATGCAAATGAGCTCTGCTGTGATTAGATGAACTCTGTGCATAAGTGTTAATAAACATTTCTGAACAAGGTTAAATAACTAAAATTCTGCAAGCTCTTAACTAATCCACAAAAAAAAAAAAAAAATGAGCATATGACTTTTTAATAAATTATAATAAATAAATAATACATACATAAACTGCTTTTTTAGTTAAACATTTTTCATGTAAATTTATTTTGATTTTAATACATTTTAATGGTTTTTGTTACTGTACTTCTATGAGGTCAATATGCAAATCTGAGCTCTAATGTGATTGGCTGAACTCCTTAATATTTAAATTATATACATTTTTGTTCATATCTCACAACTGCAACATTAATTCTCATAATTGTTACTTTATCTTTCACATTTTTCTGATTTATATATACTTTTTCTCACAATTGTCCATCCAAACATCCACCCTTTCCTTCATACATTCATTTATTTTTTAAAAGCTTTTATGCCAAATAAAGTGGCAGGACCAAATGGAAATTTTTAAAAAGCCTAAAAATGTATAGAATTAATAATATATTTTGGGTCTTTTGGCAGTAGATTGAATGGTTCTGATATTGAACTCTTTTGTTATGATTTCAAACTCATAACAGATGAGTTGCATTATTAAACCATTCGATTTATGCATGATTCATGTATGAATTAATTTATTGCAGTTACACTTCAATCCTGCATTCTGTTTGCATCCTCAATTCAGAAAATTAATTGTAATTTAAAAGACAATTTTCAATTCATTTCTGAATGATGTACAAAATCAACTGCATTAGTTTCGTACCAAATAAAATAGCATGACTGAATGGAAATACATTTGATTTAAAACTATTTATAATAGGGTTTATAGTAGATATTAATATTTTTGACACTGAATCTTCTGTTATGACTACAGTAGAGGCAGATTTCAGAGTCATAACAGACGAGGTGCATTTCAAAACCATTCATTTTATTGTTCAAATAACAAAGCAGCTTTACCATCTCTTCATGGTCTCTCAAGTTCAGGAGTCTGGACTGAACAATACGGCCGTAAAAAAATACATGCAAATCAGAAACCGAAACCTGCAGTCGAAGTGGATTTTCCGCTGTTGCCTGAATGTGGTTCACATGATCCCTCACATTTTACAGCCGTGTGCTTCCTATGTCCGTTAGTCTGAACAGAAACGTCTGTTGTAACTGGATTCTCTCCAGCAGATAGATATCTCAGCAGCGTCCATCATGTCTGACCACATACGTGAAACCCATGTGATTACATAATGCCAATGTTACATCCATGGACATGCTCAGAAATTATTTAAAATTACATTTATATTTATGCAATTGGCAGACGCTTTTATCCTTATATTCTTTGGGAATCGAACCCATGATATCAGCATTGTTAGTACTATTGTTTCAGCTACAGCAATGCACTGTGATACATCCATATGGTCTAAAAAAAGAGAAAGAAATTGAAGAAATGATTTGCAAACTGCATTGGATGTAACACAGGAACCGTTGATCTGAAACAGACTGAAACATCAGATTCAACTCATCTACTCACTGAATCAACTCGTTCAGACATGAAACACAAAATAACTAATTCTCATTTATACAGTTAATGAAACTTAAATCAGTCTAATTAATGATTGAGTTCCTGCAGCACTGGTAGGGCCTTCTCTTTATACAGAAAACATGGAAAACGTGGACGGAAATGTAGAATTTAATATCTAATGCGAAATACCATGGAATTTGGCAAATTTTGGATTATATATCAAAAGTAGGGCTATATAATAAATCAAACCACATTACTAGTGTTTGTAAATATTAAAGAACAAAAAGACTGCTGCTTAAATATGAAATTCTGAAAAAAAAAAAAAAAAAAAAAAAAAAAAACAGAATTTGTGAAAAAATAGAATGGATTTCATAGGGCCATAAAAAAAGAATTTTTGTTAAATTACTGTTGAATTGTACAGGTTTCATGATTTTAATTAATTTGAAATTAATTTAAATTTAAATTAATTTAACATTTTTTTTTATTACTAAATTTTAATTTATCCATTAAAACAGAATCAGGAAAAAAAAAAAAAAAGGTAAAAAAATAAGAAAAAAAAATAGAATGAATAAAATAAAATACAACAAAAAATAAATAAAAATAAAAATAAAATAAAATAAAATAAAATACAATAAAATAAAATAAAATAAAATAAAATAAAATAAAATAAAATAAAATAAAATAAAATTAAATTAAATTAAATTAAATTAAATTAAATTAAATTAAATTGTACTATTATTTTTAGCAGGTTGTTAGGCCCAATTTCAGAAACAGCTAAAAGGAACCACAGAGCACATACAGTATGTAGCTCATATGCTTGTCTTTAGGTCTCTTGTCTTGAGGGTAACACAGTGAAGGGCGACCGGTTGGAGCGGGCGTCAGCTGACCTGGAGCTGTGAATGTGTGTGAGCGCCGTAGCTAAAAATACAGTCGACCAGGAATAACAAACTTGTAAAGTCTGATTCTCTCTCAGACACAAGGGACCTGCACCAGGTGGCAGACTGCAAAAAGAAAGCAAGAAGTGTAGACAAATGTGTGCATGTGTCTCTGTCAACACAAATGTGTGCTGTTTCCACAGGATTCCAGTCTCTTGCATCATATAAAGCACAAAATCCACAATAACAGTCTTATAGTAGCTGCTGTGTGCTTGTCTTAAAGACATAATCAGGTATCAGTGTTTAAGCATTAGTCATGGTAACATATATTTGTCACTGGTATTCTGTGGTTTGCACAGGGTCACTAATAAGAGCAAATGTAAAACTTTCTCTTTTCACTTTTTATCCTTCTAAGCAACTTGGCATTGTATACTATGGATATTGTTGGCTCTGTGACAAGCTGCTTGCAATGTTCCTCATTAGAGTAAGTCACTTTGGAAAAACATGTTTGCTAAATTAATAAATGTACATGTTCAAAAATAGAAAACATTGAATGAATGCCATAGTGAATCAAAGACAAAAAAGTTTGAAAACAGGCTATATTTAATCTTTTATTTTGAGTAAAAAAAAAAAAAAGGGAATCCAAATGTAATTTTTTTTTATCACATTTCACGAAGAGCACACAAGACATATTTACTTCTGAAAATAACCATTAAAACATTAAAGGAAATGTGCAAAAGTAAATGTGGTTTTATTTATAGACCTATTGTGAAAGATACGAACACGCTTGGTTGCATCTGTCACATTTGTTCTCCGGTTATGAATTAATATCTTAATTTTTAGTGCAGATGGGTCTCTAGGCAACTGAAGAAGGAAATCGGTGGATCATGAAGAACGGTGTGTGTGTGTGTGTGTGTGTGTGTGTGTGTTACAGACTGAAATCTAAAATCATATTACTAAACAAATAAAGCCAACCTACATTAAAGCTGCAGAAATAATGTGTCACCGTTAGTTCAATATGTGACAGAAAACACACACAAATGCATGAATCAGCGTCTGTGTGTTTAAAAGCCCCCAGAGCTACTGATGAAATGAGATTTCCGCATGTCACACTGTCTGCAGGGATCCGATGTCTCTTCACTATCCCAACAGGCTTTTCAATCAATAAGACATCAAGATAGAACATCTCTAATAATAAGAGGTCAAACGGTGGACAGAACTAATACTTACACACAGTTCTGGTGTAATAACAGCTCCTCTGGGTAAAGACTGAGCCGTGTGGAAACTCAAATCAAGTTTAGACACATCCACTGACTGCTCTAAACTGATTTAAACATCATATACAAAAGTGAAATGTGGTTGGTCACTTTACATGTCTGTCAAAACGGCCACTTCCTGTCTAAGTGGGCGGGTCTTGTCAAAAGTTTTGCTATTGGGGAGTATTCACAGATGAAAAAAATAATTAAAAAATTTGCATGTTATTTGCCTTGCAGCAGCTGAGAGTGACAATTGCAGGGAGATACGTGTGTCGGTGGGATTGTGGGAGTTCGTGGACCGCGGTCGGTACGATTGTGTTGTGTCTGAACATCACACCTGATACTTCACCGCGGCGCTGGGCTCCAGACTGTTTGAGCTCTCTGAGGTTATTTGCATATTCAAATGAGCTGCAGGAGAGGGATTTGCATACGGCAACAAACGCCTGTGTTTAATTCATTAAAGCAGAGGGAGAAACGTGACGC
>CM045080.1:961466-1203966 GCA_024542945.1 allo-octoploid hybrid of Carassius auratus x Cyprinus carpio
TGATGGCTTGGCACATCAGAGTGATTTTTTGCAAATTGCGATTTGCATTTTTACATATCTTTGCATGTAAGTGACCATTTAGGCACGCATCTAAGCTAAAAGATGTATTTATATGTCTGTGTTTTTTTCCATCTCTGAGCGCATGCACAGAAATCCTCCTGAGGAATAATGCAAGTTCTCTTTCGCGCTTTAAAAACATGAATACATTTAATCAACTTTAATAAATCAAGCATGTCCCACGTTACATGATTTTACTGATTTGCACATGAAATTGTGCTTTTATGGAGGAGAGAAAGCGCACTGCTTAAAGCGGGCGGAATTGGGCGCAATAATCATATTTTTCAGATTATTGTATTTTCATACTCATTGGAGGCCAAAATCGAAAATGAAAGTATATTCTGATTAATCGCACAGCTCTGTCACATGCCCCTACTGATGACATTACATAAATACATACAGTATATATTTTGAGATATATTGAGAAAAAATGGGTCAAAATTGGTCATGTCATCATGCAAATAAATTCAAAAAGAAGGCCAAATGCCATTCTGAATGTAAACAATAAATCATGATTCAATATGCAAATACTGCGCACATTCTAACAACGGGAGATTTTCTAAAACTCCTCTATAAAAGTATAGAGTTAATTAATACCCAAATGAATATCAATACAGTGCTGCCTTGCGGGTAACCAGGATTGACAACTAATTAGATGTCCATAAACCCTCTGTGTGTGCTTCCTCCTCCAGCTGTGGACAGAGATCGTCTCAGTCGTCCCCAGCGCGAGGATCTGATGATGGGATCAGTGTGCAGGGCAGCGTGGGGCTCAGCTCTGGAGCTCAGACTCTCGTCAGACGTCTCGTCTGATCTCACACAGTCTCCAGCTGCTTAAAGACTCTCCTGACGGAGACTGAGCTCATGACACACTGTACTAACTGGATTTAGACAAAAGTTTAACAAGATTTAGGGCTCTATGATTCAAGTTAAAGTGCAAGTAAAATTTGGTTTAACTTGAAGAAATTATAATTATTGCAATAATTAGGCATATAAATATACTACATAGAAATTTGTAATAACAGGAGTATTTTACTATTGTACAGAACTTCTCGAAGTCATAATAAAAAAAATGAATTTTTAAGAAATTAATTTTTAAGAAACACAATATCACATGTTTTTATGTTTTAATTTAAAACAGTAAATTTCTGGTAAATTTCTGAAAACATCCACAAAAATTTCTGAAAGTTTCCAAAAATTCTGGAAAGTTTACGGAAATTTACCAAAAATATTCCATCCCTTTGCAACACTAATTATATTTTAAAATAAATACTTAAATTAAATAAAATGTTATGCCTTCATTTGATTACCACCATTTTTGATAAAATGCTTGTATTGAATCATTAAAAAAAGATTCCAGGAAAAATAAAATATATTTCATAGGGCACAATTATTGTTTAAATGTTAATATATTTATACATTTAATAGAATAATAAATTGGTAAAGTTTTATGAATTAAATTGACGACATCCGATTATTGAAATTTAATTAAACCATTAAAATCCCCTAAAAATTGAATGGAAAACAAAATGTAAAAAATTTTTTGGAAAAAATAAAATGTATTCCATCGGGCTCAGAAGATTTCATTTAGAAACTTGTATTTTGAAGTCTCGTCTCATTTCTCATGTTCTGAAGTTAAAGCCTGTGGTTCTGGATCATATCAGAGCTCCCCTACAAACAGGAGAGAAAAATAAAACTAGAAGAAACGTGAGATGAAAGTCAAATGGCTGATGTGTGGATTTCTGTTCTTTCTGGGGATGGTAAATGTCAGGATGAAGCCCGTGAGAGGCCGAGGCTCATTGCCATGGATGGCACGGGTCAGGTCTGTTGTCAAAGCGGACGCTCAGGACCACATGTCAGCATTTCCTTCAGCTTGTTCTTTCAATAGTGCACAGAAAATGCTTTTGTAAGCCCTCACAATATCCTGTGAACAAGCTTCACAAGAAGTCTGTTCACGTTTGGTTTTTCTCAGTCAGGTCGATGCTGACGGCCAAATATGATCAATAACTACAACTGTGTCAAACTCAATATACACAACAGAGAAAGACGCGGTATTGAGCACAGAGTCAGCTTATCAAATATGACTTGAGTATAATAAATATTTAATAAATTATAAATAAATAATGATAAATATAAAATAAATATTTGTAACTGAATTATGTATAACATAATATATAATAAATTTGCATAATATTATTAATTAAATTATATGTATAATAAATATATTATTATTTTATAAAAACACAATTGTTATTGTAAAACTGCATGTATGCATTATATGTGAAAGTTTACCAGCAATAAATATTAGTGTCCTTAAAGTTATATTTTGAATAATAATAATAATAATAATAATAATAATAATAATAATAATAAAGGGAAAGAAAATATTAGATTATATTGATTATAACAATTATTAGAAAATCTTTAAAAAAAAAAAAAAAAAAAAAAAAAAAAATATATATATATATATATATATATATATATATATATATATATATAATTTTTAATAATAGTTAATAAGTAATTAAAATATTTTTTTAAATTAAAAAAAATTAAAAATCTCTCAAAACTTTCTTATATATATATATATATATATATATATATATATATATATATATATATATATATATATATATCTTAAAGAATTCTTTAAAAAATTATTTAATCTTTATATGTTAACATCTTTTTCCTTTAGAAAACCATGCACTAATAATCCTTCACAACAAGGCCATAAACATCTTTTAAACTGTCATTTATCACATTAACACACAGATATGATCAATAACTACAATTATGATCGATGAAGGAAAACTAGTGATGTACAGAGAGAGCCTGCAGCCTGCTAATCAAATATTGCTTGGCTCTAAACGGAGGAGGTTCCTGCCAAGAATCGTGCCGCAAACGTGGAGGAGATCCCTCACAGGTGCAGCCCGTGCAGATGATAATCCACACAACACTACTCAAGCAAATGAAACCGGCTATTTTTAGGAAACTGCTATCACAAAGCTTCTGTAGGGGAAAATAATCACATCCCTGAGGTCATGAAGGTCAGGTTTCTGCTCAAAGGGTCACTACGAGTGCGTTTGGACGTCAACAATGTGTCTCTAATGCGTTCAACACCAAGAGCAGCTGGTAACGTCTCACGGTTCACACGATTCCTGGAAAACACGGCTCGCAAAAGAGCGTCCCGACATCCATCACATGCTGAGAGGAACGTGCTCCTTGCTGAGCAATGCAGAAAATATGGATATGAACTAGTGTCTGTGAATCTAGCACAGAAAGACTGCTGTTGAAATGTGAAGTCTGCACGTTTTGTGAATGAGCGGCATCTGTGTTTCTGTTCTGCGAACGTGTTTTAAGCATCTTACATCATCATATGAGGACATGAACACATGAACTTCATCTGCAGAGCTGCTCTGAGCACAAACTATCCACAAATACACAGAAACTCAAAGGTCTTCACTATGAACTTGATGAAATCATGACAGAAATATATTTCGATTGTGTGGTAGAATGTACTTCTCAAAGTAAAAATAATACAATTTATTAAAAAATATTTTTTTAAGGAATACCCTACAATTTTTCTGTTATGCAGCACTTTATTTGCCACTTTACTCAATTATATTGTGAAAGATTAATTAAATAGTAAAAAAGTTTAACATTAATTGTTAAAAATAATTAAAATGTTTTATGCCAACATTTGAGTACCACTATTTTTGTTAGTAAATTTGTATTAAATGATAAAACATGATTTTTAACTGAATAGACCATTAAAACGGGATACAAACATTTTTAAACTGAAAAATACAGTATTTGGGAAAAATAAAACTGAATTTGGGACAAATTTAAATATAGGGCTCTTTTTTTATTATTAAACTGTTGTTAAATTGTCATGTTTAATGACTTTAATTTAGTACACATGATTTCATTTAATTAAAAAAAAATGTAAAAATCACAAAACAGAATTTTGGAAAAAAATTAAATTGAATTTGGGAAAAACTACAACAGATTTCATAGGGCCATATAAAAGTAATTTCTGTGAAAATTTGACAAATTTTAATAAATTGTTGTCAAATTTTATATGTTTGTTTTGTTAAAATCATTGTTAAATAAATACATATATAATAATGATTTTAACCTTTTTTTTTTTTACCCTTTTTTATTAATTTAACCATTAAAACGGAACCCTAAAAAAAATTAAAGGATGAACAAGAGAATGCAGAAAAGATTCCCAAAACAAAATTCGAAAAAAAAAAAAAAAACATTCCATTTTCTGTTCAACTTTTAATAAACAGTTGTTGAACTGTATTCATTACTGAGTAAATTGTATTCATGACTTCATTAATTAGACATGCTTTTCTGATTACTGAACAGAGCCCAGAAAAAAGGGGAAAAAATTAAACAAACTTTGGGGAAAAATAAAACATTTTTCATAAGGCCCTACCTCAGCAGTGTATGAAGCAGATTGAGAAGGCAGTGCACCATGGGAAATATTAGGTTGTGCCCTTTTTACCCCGTCTCTTCTCACACGCTAGCTTCCCTCACTTTCACCGTCTTTGTCTTGTTTTCATGGGTGATGCACCAGAGTTGGGTTTAAAACTCAGAGTGATTGATTAAGTGCCGTCAGATCAGCGACGGACAATAGAGAGCAGGAACGGGCAATCCATCATGATGAAGGCTGATGCCAACACGCAGCACACCAGATAAATGGCTGAACGAAAGCCAGGAAAGGGAAGAAGAAGAAATAAGAACGTTTCCTCCCTCCTCTCACAGATCCTCACGGAATCCCTGTTTCTGGAGCAGCACGGTTTTTCCACCTGAATTATGCATGAGTGAATCAAAGTGTGTGTCGTCATCAAGGCCTGATTCTGTGTGTGTGTGTGTGTGTGTGTGTGTGTGTGTTTCAGATAGATGACAGCTTTCATCAATGAGTCAGTAGCTAACAGAAGAGAGAAACAAAACGTGAGGTGCGGCTGTATGTCAGAAAAATCAGGAGAAACTGCGATTCTGGTGCCAACTCCGATTCCAGTTCTTGCCAAATTAGACAAGTTAAGATCCCTAAAGAACAATAATAATAGATAAAAAAAATTCAAGAATAAATACAGTGTTCCTAAAAAAAAAAAAAAGTTATTCATTCACATCTACTGTATTTTATACAGTGTTTAAACCCTAAAATATTTACTTGAAGTACCACCTGAGATTTTAAGTTAATTTTGCAATTTTTTTATTTTATTTTTATAATTTATATTTCAATAATATTTCAGTTCTCTGATGTTGGTAAACTGTCACATGACATGCAGGAAAACAAATAAAATATTTATTTATTTATTTATTTTTAGCTAAACTGTATTACATAACAAGGTATGCTAACGTCCTGGACCAGGAGGGTTTTGGGTTTGGGATGAGCACTAAACAGACGGCCGGATGAAAACCAGTGGAAACTATGATGGCCGGTGTGATGCAGACCTTTAAACACGTGCTAAAGCATGACAGACATCACCTGCAGGCGCGGACAATCCTCGCTTCATCTTTCTCTCCAGCCACTGATCTCTGGCACATTATTTTAATAAACCAAAGTTGTAGAGCTGAAACAGTCGGAGATAATCGCACAAACAAAACAAACCGCTCCAGATTCCCACTGAAGCCTTTTCAAGGTCTTTAAGCAAAACACTAAAGCAAAACAGCTATTTGATCACACAGTTGTGCTTAAAACTACCAAAACAACAGCACAAGGCCATCTGCCTTCACATGCTTTGCATTAAACCCAGAACGCTCCTCTCCCGAGGCGGAAACACTACTAAAAAAGCAATTGCTGTAGAAAGGTTCTAATGAAACGGCGGCGCGCTGTGGATTAATCCTACCGTCCTTCCTGTAGAGCGCTATCTCCACCTTCCTCTCTTCTGACCCCAGCAGCGCTTGTGCCATCTGCGCGATGGCCAGCCTCTTGGTGTGTGGGCCGTACAGGAAGTTGCAGGTGCAGGGCTTTTGCATGATTTCAGCCCTCGTGTAGCCGCACATGTGACAGAAGCCATCGTTACAGAAGATGATGGCGCAGTTCTCCACACGCGCATTGGCTATGATGAACTTTCTACCTATAAGAGAGACAGAAGATAACCTCTTTAGTATGTTATGAGTCATGGGGCAGCTTATGAAATGTGTGTTAATTGTGAAGTCTGGTCCGATTTTGCAGATCATTCTGGCCAATAATCCATTTTTATATTTGAAATAAATAAATGAGTGGATAAATAAACAAATAACACTGAACATTTAATTTCATTTCACACGCTCCATCACTGGGACAGATACATGTACAGTATGGGACGGACACGCGGAGTGACCTTCACACGGGAACACGTGACCTCTGCTAAAACCACACCAGAGTCTGAAGAGTCTCGCCCGTCTCACTTTCCTAACGTTCTGGAGAGTTCTGTTAAACGGTAACCGAGAGCCGAAACCGGGAAACAGAGACGCTGCTCATGAGAAAGTGAAGTCAGCAATGTTAAATTAAACCCACGGCTGATTTACTCTGAGGACGCTTAGTTATGTGGAAGAGAAAGGAAAAGGATTCTATAAATATATAAAGGATAAATGATGCTAATTTATTTCAAAGCCGCATTTGCTCTTATGTACAAAGGGTGCCAATATTAGTAGAGGGAATGGTATATATATTTCCACACTTGTTTCTCTTTTTTATACAGTAAAATAATTCTATGGTCAATCTTGCAAAATAATAAATAAATAAATAATAATATAAATAATATATAATTAAATTTATTTTCCGCTTGTTTCTCTTGTTTGTATACAGTAAAATAATTCTAGGGTGAACCCTTCAAAAACAAAAGGAAAAAAATATTATTTTAATTATTTTCCTCCTGTTTCTCATGTTTTTATACAGTAAAATAATTATATAGTGAATCTTGCAAAAACAAGGATTATTCTTCTCTTTTTTACTGTGAAAAAAAATCTTGGTTGAATTATTCAAATACAAGAACAAAAAATATATATTTAAACAATTTTCCTTTTATTTCTTGTTTTCACATGGTAAAATAATTCTAGGGTGAATCTAGCAAAAAAAAAACTTGTTTTAATTATTACTCTCTTGTCTTCATACAGTAAAATAATTCTATTGTTAATCGTACAAAATCGAGAAAAATATTATTGTAATTATTTTCTTCTTTATTTCTTTACTTCTTTATTTCTATTTTTATACATTAACATAATTCTAGGGTGAATCTTACAAAAAAAAAAAATATATATATATATATATATATTAATTATTTCCCTCTCGTTTCTCTTGTTTTTATACAGTAAAGATTATATGGTGAAAATAAATTCAAATATTGATTATTATTTTAATTATATATTTTTTTCAATATTATATATTGATTTTATTGCTCTCTTGTTGCAGTGCATACTATAAATACACACATATAGACATATAGATAGTAATGTACAGAACAATAATACATTTAAGAATGGTAAACATTTAAAGTGCATATTTAATATTTACTTGCATGGCAAGCTAGTTTCTTCAAAGATCATTTATCATGATGACGTTATCTGTAAGTATGCAGATATTAAATGTCTCTCCCAAAAAAGGCACTTTAAATGGGTGATAAGCACTTGTCAGGTGATTGTATTACATGTTGAAATTACAGTCAGTAATGCATCAGATCTGGAGCGCAGCCATAAGTGCCTCACATTAACTAGAAACCTCCCATATTAGTAATTTCCATCCCATATTTGTGTGTCCTCAGAAGTGCGATAAATCTTGTTCAAGGACTGTAAGGAGAGTCGCTCGGCCCTGAATGCTCTCTTCAGACTTCACTCACCGTCAGTAATGTTGTCTTTTGTTGTTAATTTGTCACTGAGGCAAATCCATTCATCTCTGTATCGACTCAATAACCTAAAGTCACAGAGCAGCGTTACGAGTACAGAGGTCATTTACAAACCCGATTCCAAAAAAGTTGGGACACTGTACAAATTGTGAGTAAAAAAGGAATGGAATAATTTACAAATCTCATAAACTTATATTTTATTCACAATAGAATATAGATAACATATCAAATGTTGAAAGTGAGACATTTTGAAATGTCATGCCAAATATTGGCTCATTTTGGATTTCATGAGAGCTACACATTCCAAAAAAGTTGGGACAGGTAGCAATAAGAGGCCGGAAAAGTTACATGTACATATAAGGAACAGCTGGAGGACCAATTTGCAACTTATTAGGTCAATTGGCAACATGATTGGGTATAAAAAGAGCCTCTCAGAGTGTCTCTCAGAAGTCAAGATGGGCAGAGGATCACCTATTCCCCCAATGCTGCGGCGAAAAATAGTGGCGCAATATCAGAAAGGAGTTTCTCAGAGAAAAATGGCAAAGAGTTTGAAGTTATCATCATCTACAGTGCATAATATCATCCAAAGATTCAGAGAATCTGGAACAATCTCTGTGCGTAAGGGTCAAGGCCAGAAAACCATACTGGATGCCCGTGATCTTCGGGCGCTTAGACGGCACTGCATCAAAAATCTGAGAATAAACTTCTCTGGACAGAAGACTGATGGGAAACTAAACAGAGAGAAGTGAGTGACACTGCAGCTGATACTGACAGAGAGAAACACATCACACTCCTGCCTCCTCTCTTCCCTTCAGTGGGAGTCGTGTCAACTGCATTCATCCTTTAAGTGCTTTTACATGATGGATGTCAGCTCCCTCGAAAGGGCGTCAGATAAAGGCCAGAAGCAACGCTGGAGTCTTGAGTAAATGACAGACGCTTCATGGGTCAGAAGGGAGACTTTTAAAGGTGAGAGTTTCTGTGTGGAATACAGAGGTGACGTTTGCTCACAGAGATGCTACTTTCACTGCGGCGGATAAAAGCTCTTCCTCTCCGCTGTGGATGCATTTAACATTTGTGTAACTTTTAGATGCTCTTTTTGGTTTTTCCCTTGTCTGCGGGTAACTAAAGTTATACAAGCAGACAACCTTTTAAAGAGATTTGCTAGATAATCTGGTTCTCTGGGTTTACTGAAATGTCATCTCAGTTTAAACACTGTTTAAAATCTAAAAACATGTACAGTAAATAATGTGTTTGTCTGATACATCTAAAGAAATCTTCTAAGAGTCGCTTAATCTAAACAGGTGTGTTACAGTAATGACAGATTTCAAATCTTGCAACTTATCCTTCATTCAGGAAAGACATTTACTGTGTTTAAAATAATTAAGTAGATAATGTTATTAACTTAATTGTTAAAAGACAAATGAAAGCATAGACAATGAATCTGGCAAAGTTGCAAACTGTTACCTTCATTTTAAAACTAAAATAATTTTAATGTAAATGAATTTTTACAAAAAAATTATACAATCTGTTAGCCTTTTATATATATATATATATATATATATATATATATATATATATATATATATATATATATATATATATATAAAATTTAATTTACTTATAATATTAAATAACTATTATTTATTATAAATTAAATTAAAAAGAAGCCATGTAAACTGTTACCCTTTTTACTTAAATAATATTATATAGATATATAAAAATTCATACTTACTTTCATTTTTAAATAAAAACTAAATTCAACCTACTTAAAATGATTTTGATTTAAAAAGAAAGCATGCAATCTGTTTCTTTCAGTTTAAAAATAAACATTAAATTTACTTAAAATTCAAAATGAATTTGACTAAAAAAGCAATGCAAACTGTTAATTAAAACACCTAAATTGTGCGTGTGTGTGTGTGTGTGTATGAACACGTCATGAGATATTAATCACTGGCACCTTTCATCCTACAACAAACTACTGTTATTTTTATTATTATTTACTATTAGATTAATTTTTAATTATACATAGGACGTGGGATATGACAGCTAAAAAGACAATCTGAACACGTTTCAGTCTAAACTGTGGCGGAGTTGTTTGGATATCTAGTCTTGTGATCTCCAAGCTGTGGAAACTCTTCTTATTGGGTCAGTCCTGCAGGTGTTTGGGTTTGTCCTCAGACCAACAGAAGAAGCTTCAACGAGTGTCCTGAACTTCTGAAGAAACCACAGAGGAATCAAAGCAGTTCTGCAAAAACAGCCTCAATCTTGAGATTAGAATGCGGATTAGATCCTCATCGTCTCATCGTCTAACATTAGCAGACTGAACAAGCAGCAGACGGAGAAACAGCCACAGGCCTCTGAAGATAGACAGAGTGGGCTGGATAACTTTAACATAAGTATGTGTGTGTGTGTGTGTGTGTGTGTGTGTGTGTGTGTGTGTGTGTGTGTGTGTGTGTGTGTGTGTGTGTGTGTGTGTGTCAAGTCTATATACGCTGCGACCAAAATAAGATGCATCACTGAGGAAGGAGAGAGAGATTGACTGAGGGAAACCAAGAAAGAATGAATGAATCAGCATTATAATTAACATCTCTTGAGTTCTCAGCTGACTCTGTAAGTGAGCTTTAAAATGATCTCCACCAACTCTGAGTCCAGGGCTAATAAACACTAAAGGCAAGGCTTTAAAGGAACAGATCATTCAAAAAGATTGTCAAGCTAAACCCTGGTGTCAGCATGACTGACAGATGTTGTTCTTTGACTCATTCTGCATATCAAATCATTCAAACTCCTGACAGACTATAATGTTGTTGTGGGTTTTTTTTTTGCATGCAGTGCATCAGAGTTGCTAACAAACACAGAGAAAGAAATGCACATTTGAATGGATGCAAGTGAACTCATCTGTGTCTTTTATCTGTGAGGAAAGAACAAGCCGTGTCTCCCGAGGAAACAGAACAATGCATTTAGCGATGAGCAGCACCTGAAAGACGACGGCAGAGGAAACAGCAAATCCTCTTTGTGTGGCTTTAACAAGGAGGAAAGAGAATCTAGTTAATTGCACGTGCGTGTTTAAGGGTTTTACACTCTTTCTCCTGCCAGCTTGCACTGCAGATGCAAACTTGTGAAAAGTGGTTAAAATAGTACAAGAGACTGTTAGACGCAAGGTTTCACACCGATACGACAGCAATATGTGCATGCATATACATATACATATGCAAAACAGCATATAAATCTTATACGCAACCGAACTCCTCATCTTGACTTGTTTGGGACACGTCCTGCTCTATAATTTAAACCTTACACCATGTTTCTTTATCGCTCTGACATGTAAATAATGTAATGCTCTCCTGCACATTAATATCAGTGCAAATACATCAACAGCGATACAGTGTAAACGCTACAAACTAATAATTGGTGTAGGAGTCTGTGGATTAGACAGAAGGAGTGACAGAGGCAGAAAGAGAGAAAGAGAGAAGACGAGGTAGAATGGACACCTGTACCACGGTGAAATTTAATCACACCAACTCCTCTGACAGTGTGCCGATAAGACTGTGATCTCACCCCGCTCTCCATTACAGCGAGAGAGAGAGAGAGAGAGAGAGAGAGAGAGAGAGACCATAGCAACCACTCTGCATCCCAGAATACTGTCAGAAGTAGACCATGACAACTCAGCAGCGATGTGACAGCGGAGCAGGCGATGGAAAAACACAACTTTATATAGATAACTATTAATACCACACCTTAAAGCTGAGCAAAGTTCAGTGCGGTGGAGAAATATGCATCTCAGACTCTTCTCTGATGCTTCTGTCCTCTAAAGACTTTATGATACGATATAAAAACTACAATGAGATGAGAGAAAGAACAGAAGAAAGTAGAATGGAATAGGTCTAAGATAGATAGATAGATAGATAGATAGATAGATAGATAGATAGAACAAATGAACAAACAAACGATAGATAGATAGATAGATAGATAGATAGATAGATAGAACAAATGAACAAACAAACGATAGATAGATAGATAGATAGATAGATAGATAGATAGATAGATAGATAGATAGATAGATAGATAGATAGATAGATAGATAGATAGATAGAACGAATGAACAAACAAACGATAGATAGATAGATAGATAGATAGAACAAATGAACAAACAAACGATAGATAGATAGATAGATAGATAGATAGATAGATAGATAGATAGATAGATAGATAGATAGATAGATAGATAGATAGATAGATAGATAGATAGAACGAATGAACAAACAAACGATAGATAGATAGATAGATAGATAGATAGATAGATAGATAGATAGATAGATAGAACAAATGAACAAACAAACGATAGATAGATAGATAGATAGATAGATAGATAGATAGATAGATAGATAGATAGATAGATAGATAGATAGATAGATAGATAGATAGATAGAACGAATGAACAAACAAACGATAGATAGATAGATAGATAGATAGATAGATAGATAGATAGATAGATAGATAGATAGATAGATAGATAGATAGAACGAATGAACAAACAAACGATAGATAGATAGATAGATAGATAGATAGATAGATAGATAGATAGATAGATAGATAGATAGATAGAACGAATGAACAAACAAACGATAGATAGATAGATAGATAGATAGAACGAATGAACAAACAAACGATAGATAGATAGATAGATAGATAGATAGATAGATAGATAGATAGATAGATAGATAGATAGATAGATAGATAGATAGATAGATAGATAGAACGAATAAACAAACAAATGATAGATAGATAGATAGATAGATAGATAGATAGACAGACAGATAGATAGATAGATAGATAGATAGATAGATAGATAGATAGATAGATAGATAGAACGAATAAACAAACAAATGATAGATAGATAGATAGATAGATAGATAGATAGATAGATAGACAGACAGATAGATAGATAGATAGATAGATAGATAGATAGATAGATGATAGATAGATAGATAGATAGATAGATAGATAGATAGAACGAATGAACAAACAAACGATAGATAGATAGATAGATAGATAGATAGATAGATAGATAGATAGATAGATAGATAGATAGATAGAACGAATGAACAAACAAACGGTAGATAGATAGATAGATAGATAGATAGACAGATAGATAGATAGATAGATAGATAGATAGATAGATAGATAGATAGAACGAATGAACAAACAAACGGTAGATAGATAGATAGATAGATAGATAGATAGATAGATAGATAGATAGACAGATAGACAGATAGATAGACAGATAGATAGATAGATAGATAGATAGATAGATAGATAGATAGATAGAACGAATGAACAAACAAACGGTAGATAGATAGATAGATAGATAGATAGATAGATAGATAGATAGATAGATAGATAGATAGATAGAACGAACAAACAAACGGTAGATAGATAGATAGATAGATAGATAGATAGATAGATAGATAGACAGATAGACAGATAGATAGACAGATAGACAGATAGATAGATAGATAGATAGATAGATAGATAGATAGATAGATAGACAGATAGACAGACAGATAGATAGATAGATAGATAGATAGATAGAACGAATGAACAAACAAACGATAGATAGATAGATAGATAGATAGATAGATAGATAGATAGATAGATAGATAGATAGATAGATAGATAGATAGATAGATAGACTGGAGAGAAAACACTCTCAAACGCTGAGTTTTTAATATTCGGGGGAGATATCAAAATCGTGTTTCCTATCAATGGGAAGCACACGGTGTTCTTTTTTTAATCGGTCTAGTGTGAGACGTCAAGGCTAGAAAAGCAGATCTAAGCCATCTGGAGAGAAACGCTGAAGGAGAAACACTAGCGGCTTCTGGTCAGTGTGATGACCGCACATACTGAAACACACTTTTCAAGCATACTTGCTCTACAATACCTCCAAAGCACTTCTCAAAAGCTTGCGATGGGTTTTGATGGAAGGTAATAAATTATTTAAAGTGACCGAGGGAGAGTCGCGGCATCTGGAAAGAGGAAGGGTAGTGGTGTTAAGATGGAAAGTGAAAACATATATGTATTTCTGTCACTTCTGACCAACTGATGCAAACCAGACTTAATTTATAGCAATTCAGAACCGTTTCAAACGCTTTGGGTTTTCATGATCAACCAAATCCTCACTGAATATTAAACAGCAATAGAACATAATTTATCAAAGGAGTATATCTCTCAATGGGTAATCCTAAATTGACATCTGGCCATGAATCTCCAGCGAATGCATCGTGAAAACTGAGGCTAATTAAAGTTTTAGATCTCAGAATCACACGCAAGGGTAAAAACACAAGCTAATTCAACTCTAAATGACATCAGTTTAGATGCATTCATCTCATCAGACCTAAAATAACATTGCATGAGACTCACGAATGAATTCAGGATAGCCACAAATGGATGAAAAGCTGAAGTAACTCAAACTCTTTCAAGGTGCAAGGAAAATAAAATGAAAACATTATATATTCTGACCTATTTGATCAATAAACATACAAATATATCTTCATCACAATGTCTTTATCACAAGAATTACAATTTTGGCATCTAAAATACTGAGTGCTTTCTGGAAGTGTCTCTGTATGTCAGTGTTATTATTTGACACTGAAGCTGACACACCTGTTTACACATTAGCAAGTCTTATTAAAAACGTAATGTGGTGATGCCATGTTACTTGGATTTATAATATAATAATTCTCCAAGGTATTTGTAGGGATACCACACTGTAAAGAGTGGCAACATGTACCTGATCAGACCTTTAAAATGACTTTCATTTGGAGTTATCTAACACACTCAGGTGAGTTCGGTCACAATATTCCTGACAGGTTACCTGAAGAACGCGGTGCAAGGTACAAGTCCCCCCCCAAAAAAAACCCAGCATTCTGTACGTAAAATACTCCTAATAGACACGAACTTACTTTGACTTTCGAATTTCCTGATGATCGTGTCGAGGAAAGTGTTTTGCGGCGCGACGTGCCCCCGTCGTACCGGCATCCTTGCGCGCTCCGTCAGCCGGAGAACTTCATCAGCCGACGCTCACGAACGCGACGCGCCTCTCCAAACGCGAGTGGGGGGGACTGTTTACCCCGCGTAATCCCTCAGAAACGATCCCAAAGTGACGCCAGACTAATTTAGCTCGTGACAAGTGGGACGCTGAACACCACCATAGTTTCCTATAGCTGAGTCCTCGGGTATCCCTTTGTCCAATTAAAGCGCTCTTCTCAGTTTTCATTCGGCGAAAATAAAAGGTGCTTCGTAGAAGTCAAGTCACATTTATTTCTATAGCGCTTTATGCAATACTGATTGTGTCAGTGCAGCTCAAACAGGAAAATAGTTTGTCAATAATGCAAGAGGACGATAACAAAGAGTCATTTTCCCAGCTAAAGAAAAGAGATGCGATGCATTTGACGCGTATCGCTCCTGGGGTCTCGTTTCGAGCAGCGAGCGTCAGGCAGCGTCTATTTAATCACAAATATCACTAACATTAATTACTGTTCTGGATAAGATTGCAATATAGAACCTCAAAATAGCGCAAAACTATAGATTGCAGAAATCATAAATAGGCATATAGTTCATTTCGTTCCGTGCAGTTCGGCTCCTTTCGAACCCTTGATGTCGTCACGCCTTGAGCTTTGGTGGAAATTACCAGAAATCACAGGTGAACTGGGATACTTCTTGATTATCCCGACGAGCATCGCCGAAAGCGCCGCGGACTCCGTGCGCGAGCTCCTATGAACTCATCTGACAGCTTCACGCGTGAGCTTTTGCGCTTTGTTTTCCACCTTCGGCGAAGACTGTACATGATACGTCACCGATGCACGCGTGGCGGACGTGGGGTTTCCCTGCGCCGTCACGCGCGTGCGGCGGACAAAAGGCGCTCCTCGTGGACATAACGGCGGCACTATGCCTTTGCGCGCGAAGGTTTTTAGTGCAATATCATCGATTTTGTATCTTCTTTTTGATCAGTACGAGAAGCCAAAACAGTGGGGGTTTACATTCGAAGCGAAATCTCTTTCCACACGATTTGTTTGGGTGCGCGAAATGGGCTTCAGAAGGGGGCGCGGCGCTTTTTACCCATATTTAGGACTGTCTTTGAAGCATCCCAGCAATGAGCTCTTCAAACCTCCTCCCCATCCACCCATCCCTTTCATTCACTATCAGCAATTATATGGCGAATGCACATGACACACGAGGTGGAAATGCAATAAATTAGATGCATTTGTGTTTTTTTTTCCTTTTCTCCAGTACACTTTCACTGGTTGTCAACCTTGCCTGATTTACAGTAGAAAATAAACTTACTAAAGAGGTTAGTTTAATTGCTGCATTAAAATTGCACTTCTCAGTCATTTTGAATTGAATTAATAATAGTTTTAACTCAGAAATCATAAAATGACTGAAATAATTCATGAATAATTTTTTTGGTAGTTAGAACTTTGAAATTTACAATGGCCACATAAGAGAGCACAAATTTGAAAATATTGCATGTAAAAACAATATATATAAAACTGATTAAAAAGTTGTTTTATATATTAAACCAGTGTTATATATAAAAAGGAAAATAAATGAATCAAATGAAGTAAAAACTACTGTTAATGCAAAAATTTGTTACAAACATTTATTAAAGAAATCATTTGTCATGAAAAGTGAAAAAAGACTGCCTATGGTAATAATAATTAATTTCTTTATGATCAACAGAGCTAGTTTTTATAAAGAGTATTTCATCACAATACAGACATTAAAGACTGAAAAAGTATTAAATCATAACATAATTTAAAGGCTGCACAGAATGTAGATCTCGTAGAGCTTTAGGAAATATTCAATAGAATAGATTCAGTCATATAATGACAAGCTACATGAAGAACACTGGACGAATACGAGGACGTGGCGTCTGTCCATTCATCAGTGACCATTCAGCGTCTGGACAGCTCTCCGCCTGCAGAAAGTGCAGAAGTAGATGAACATCGGAGAGATTTGGCAGCTCAGGGAGTATTTTAACCTGGAATCTTGATTCACATCTTCCTGAAAGTTCACTGTACGCCTGGAGCAGAAGCTACACATGCAAAATTCAATGAATATGCATTTATCAGCATGCATCGATTTCTGACGTACACATATTAACATTCACAGCATGCAAAAAGTAATTTTTTACTCATTATTTTCTTTTCTTGTTTTCTAGTGAATATATAAATGTTTTTTTTTATTTTTATTTTTTTTTTTAAATCAAAATCTTTTACTTTGGTTATGGAACAATGTATCATAATAATTAAAGGAATAGTTCACCTAAAAATGAAAATTTGCTGAAAATGTCATACAACATGTAGATGAGTTTGTTTCTTTAATGGATGCTCTGCAGTGAATGGGTGCCATCAGAATGAGAGTCCAAACAGCTGATAAAAACATCACAATAATACACAAGTAAGCATTATTATGGATTATAGACTAATATTTTAGCCAGAAGTGATGGTTTAAAGTTAAAATGTCTTGATGGATTTGTTTCTCACAAACACGCATCTTTTCAAGATATTAACTGATGGACTTGTGATGTTTTTATCAGCTGTTTGGGCTCTCATTCTGACGGCACCCATTCACTGCAGAGCATTTATTGGTGAGCAAATGATGGAATGCTAACTAGTCAACTAGTCCTTTAAGGGAGTTTATGCTTAAGACTGCCAATGAGTTACAACAAAAAAACGTGCTTTCTCCTTGAATAAAGTTTATTTTCCAACCATTGGCAGATATTGTTCTTGTTTTATAAACAAGCTCAATTAATTTTGATCCAGTTTTCAGAAAACAAAACTTGATGATGTCATTCTGCATCTCTAGTAAATCGATCTTGATTTAAGAATACTTGCTTAGATATTCTAAGAATAATGTTTAGATATTTGTACTGTAGTGAGAAAGTCACTTTTTGCAGTGCATGCACGACTTTCCATTCATTCTGGAAAGTTCTTGTTAACAGATTTGGAAACTGTAATTATGATGAATTGAAGCAGATTTTGATTGAAATAAAACACATCTTGAGCAATTTCATATTTCGCTCTTTTTTACTTCTCAGCAAAGACAGGAAGCTTTTAACTCTAGTGCAAAACAATAAAGAGCAAAGGAAGTGTATTGTGTGTGTATTTGATCATTCTTGTGGTGCCACATGGGATTATGGGAAATAATGTGGTTGCAAAATCCCGTCGCCTCATAAAGCGTCTAAATGAGTGTTCGAGGAAGCTTTATGGCTGTTTTTCAACAACAATACACAATGCATTCAAACTAAATTAAACAGCATTCACAATGGCAGTTTAATTACGATCAATATATCAGATTCTCTAATTGGCACATCCTCGACTTGAAGAAAATCCAGTTTCCACACTGGTGCCGTTCATTTGAGGTTGTCTCATGAATCCCATCATTCTGACATGACTCGAACGCTGCTTAAATCATGCAGACGATCTCTTCAGTGCCCACATTTTCTTTTTTAGCACAAGTTTTGCAGCACTCTTTACAAAGCTCACGAGCGTATCAGTAAACACAAATCTGCATGAAATGGCTCCATGATGCCATACAATAAAAAATGCTAAGTGAAGTCCCAGAGATTCAGTTATTCGCAGTGATGAATGACTAAACACTGATGAGAAGCAGCCTGATGAAATTAGGCATGCTGGAAACGAGTGTACATTACAACCTGCCTGTTAACATCATGTTTGGGTTATGAATTTATCTTTGACATAATGGTGGAAATACCACAAACCCTTCAGAGATGACCATCAGACATTATGAATAATTCATGCATGTCATTATGTAAAAAGTAAATGATGAGAGTTTGCTAATATTAACTAGGCCTACATAAATGGTTAGTTCTACACACCCTCAAGTTCTTCCATCCTTATCTCATTTTCTTTCTTTTCTCTGTGAAACTCAAAAGGAGACGTTCGGATGAATGCCTGAGCTTTTCTGTTTTTTCACACAGTGAATTTATACTTGGACAAAAAAGCACAACAAAAGCAGTTTGCAAGTCTTCTGAAGTCATACGATGGCTTAATGTTATAAATAGGCTAGAATTTATTGCTTAAATGTCAGCTTAAATGTCAATCCATTTCTCACACAAAGCTTCTTTAACTCGACTTTTTTGTAACAAATAATAATGTTTCAACTATAAAGTACTACTTGAGTTTCTAAGTATAAACATATATATATATATATATATATATATATATATATATAAAGCATATTTGAAACATTATTATTTTTAAGAAAACATATCAAAAGTAATATATATATATATTTAATTTAAAAATGACCAATAATGTAATACCCACCGATTTACCAAATAAATGAATTATTGATTATAAAACTTTTATTTGTATAAGCAGAATTTTTGTTTTTATTGAATTTATTGAAAGAGAATATAACAGAAAACAGTAGAAAAACAAAAGAATTACACCAAAACCAGAGACAAACATACAAATGCCTTCTAATAAAAGTGAGAAGAAAAAGTTTGTATAAACAAATAATAATAATAACAGTAGTAGTAGTGGTAATAATAATAATAATAATAATAAATTATGTAAGTTTTAAGTAATCGGTTTAGTTTGCTTTAATCTAAAATACTTCAATTTATCTGTTTATTTGGGGAAAATAAAAATACATATATATATATATATTATTTTTTTTACGGTAAATAGTCTACGAATGACTTTATGTGTATATATTTTATATAAATAAAATTTTGTGTTTTTTATGGTGCTATAAGGATGTTTTTGGTCCTTTTTGGAGCTTGACAGTATACATCACCATCCTCTTTCACTGAATGAAAAACAGAAGCTCGGACATTCTGCCTAATATCGTTTATTTTTGTTTTGACTTCTCTTTGTCCTCATAAACTGCTGTGTGTTAATCTTTCCAAACAAAGCGGAGAGGAGATTTATCCCCTGATGTCAGAGACACAGAACGATGTTTGAGGCTGTTTCCTCTGGCATTGCCCACCCTGGCAGCTGGTGCACTCGCAGCTGTGAACGACGGGCTCGACGTCTCCACTGGCGCACTGTAAGCTGAGGAAGAGCACGGGTTCTGCGGGTCCAGCCTTAGCTGCAGCAGTCACAGAACACCTGAAGATACGGCTCCTGAGAGAGAGAGGACATGTTATCAGAGGCCAGAGCGGACAAGAGCGGAACCCACGATGGATAACAATCCAAATTGTCTTCATGCTACATTTGCTTAAATGCCAGTGGCCTGCTCTCTTTGATGGAGCGGAATGGTGGGATCATTTAGAGCGGCGCGGCCCGCGCCGTTCGGTTTCTCTCTGAGCCCATTAGGAGATGAGAAAGGAGAGGACAGATGCGAAGACAAAAGAGGAAAAAAGATGTGTGAGTTTGGCGTTAGAGCTGGAGCGTGGCAACCAGGCAGACTGGTTTCCATGGCAACCTGACAGAAGTTTCCATTTCAAACACATTTTAAAATAGTTGCAGCAAACGTTCACACTGAGGAAACTTTAAATCAAGAACAAAGAACACAAGCCAGGCTCAGTTTGGCGATTTGGTGAGGTTAATAAATCAGTGATTGAGTGTTATATATGACATAAAAGTTACATTAATTACTGTTATACTTCATAAGATCAATACTGTGAACCATAAAACATATTTTGGGTGCATAATATATCCATCTTGGGTAATATTAACATTTATCTTAGATCATCAATGTTTTAAATAATATCAGGGAATATTATATTGAATTAAAATATATATAACAGTAGTTTTAAAAAGTAATCAACAGTTATCTATGTTTTCTACTGAAATAACAACACAATACATTAAATAAATAAATCAATAATTTTTATGCCTCTATTCATCCTGTACAGCATATAAAATTGAAGATTTAAAATATTGTATGTTTTTTGTTTTATATATTTATACATCATTTTGATTAATTTTCATATCTATATATTCATCCATCTGTCTATATATATATATATACAGTATGTTACATTAACATTAAATCTTAAGTTTTACATCCTATTTACATCCAAGTTGAATTGAGGCATCTTATTAATTTATATATTTATTTATTTATTGTTATTTCAGTAGAAAATATGACTGTTTATTACTTATAATAAATATGAATAATAAAAATCCAATACAATATTTCCTTATATCATTTAGTATACCACTGATGATCTATATTATGTTTTATGGTTAACAGTGTTAATCTTGCAGTGTATAGTAATTGATATAACACTGTACATTATACACTACCAGAATTAGGCAAAATTAAAAAAATACATAATGTATCCAGAATCTATAAAGTGAATAAATTGTAAGAAGATAAAAATTCAGACTGATGTCTGAGATGGCTGCACTTTAATAACTTGTGAAAGTTCAAGCAGCACTTCACAGATCAGAGATCAGGACGCACCTCCAGACTGACATCGGTCCGGGACAAACAGCGCCCTCTGCAGAAGCTGACCCCCACGTTGTCCAGGCGACAGTCGCCCTTGGTGATGTTCCTGACCTCAGAGTAAGGAGGCACTCAGCAACCGGATCCTCTGGAGACGAGAAAGTGATGTTCACAGGAGAAAATAGGACAGGAGAAGAGAGAGAGAGAGAGAGAGAGAGAGAGAGAGAGGGAATAATGGAAGAAAAATTACAATGAAAAGAATACAATTTGATGTAATGAAGGATCACTGAGAATAATCTTTGTTTTTGTTATATTTCATTAAAATATAATAACTTGCTTCATCTCAGTAACCACTTACATCCTATTTTTCAACCAGTTGTCATTTTCATCACTTTTCACCATCCAACTGACTCAAATCTCGTCCTACATTTTCTTCCTCACTAGATATCATTTCCCTCAGCAATACATCACATTACAGCAGTAAAATAGGTTAAATAGCATGTTGAATGTAATGTACATTTATTGTACAAAAAAAATAAAAATAAAATAAACATCCAAATGTATTAAAATAACCAACCCAATCATGCAAAATAACACTTTGCAATAAAGCTCCATTAGTTAATGCATCAACTAACATTAAGTAAAAATGAGTAATAGATTAGTTAAGCGTGTTTTATTCTTTGTTAATGTTAATTAAGAAAAATATAACTATTAATTATTGGTTCATGTTAGCTAATAAATAATATTAACAGATACGACATTTAATTTTTATACTTATTATTTAACATAATAACAAACAAACAAATAATAATAATAATTATTAGTAATTATAAACAATATTAACAGACAAATCTTTTGATTTCAATAATGTATTTGATTTTTTTATTTTTAATAATGAAACTAACATTAAAATTAATACATGTTTAGCAGTATAGTTAGTTCATGTTAACTAATCTAAAGCAGTTGACTAGTGTTAACAAACAAAACTTTATTGTAAAGTGTTACCTATTTGCTGTTATCCGCCATGAAACTAAGTAAAGTTTTATTTAACACGTTTTTATAGCAAAAAGATGGAATGCATTTATTCCTGCATTTTAAAAATGATAATCTTATTTATATTTCCATTTTAACTAACTATGCATGACTATATGGCTAGTAGTATTTTATTATTTGCATTCAGCATTGTTTTATAAGATCCCCTCCTGCATTTAAATGTGGTTGTTACTCGTGAAACTTTCCAGTGCACTGCACGATTTGAGAGTTTTCACAGTTTGAAGGTGTCAGCATTTTTAAATCGCACAAATTTCGCTTTTTAAGCGGAGAAAAACTTACACTTTGAATGTAGTTACACGGCTAGATCTGGAGCTGGGCTGTAGTTTTAGTTAGCTAAAGCTCCAGTCTGCTTCATGATGTGTACTGCTTCAATCGTCTGTGGCACATGAGAAGTGCTGACAGACACCAGCGACTGACTCCAGGCTCACTCTTCCCTGATACAGTGTGACTCTTACCTGGATACTCTCTGTGGCACACGGGACAGCAGCTCTCTGCTTCTGGAACCTTCCCTTCGCCCTGGAAAACAGAGCAGAGCAGAGGAAGGACATCAGAAGTGCAGGTGGCTGAGAATAGCTCATCTCCTGTGAGATGGACGGATGCTGACAGTACTGATGAGCCTCCACACGACTCCCGCCGGGCCACAGCAGCTCGCAGACGTTTACAGCGAAAATATGGAGCAAAACTGAGAATCCAGAGCTAATGCATGAAATATATAGGTTTGTTTGGCTAGTTATTCACACAGTGCATATACTGCAGGTAGATGACAATTACATTAGAACATGATTATTCAATGTGACCTTATAAGCAATGAACCAAACCAACCCAACCAAGGCTGCGTTCCTCAAAAGCATCGTAAGCTAAATTGATTGTAGAGACTATTGGTGGCAATGGGTCTATGATCTTTTGGCAAACATAGCCCAGCAGTAGAATTATTATCATTAAAAAAAAAAAAAAAAAAAAAAAAAAAAAAAATATATATATATATATATATATATATATATATATATATATATATATATATATATATATATATATATATATATATATATGTTAAAAAATAACTTTTTCGATATATAAAAAAAAAATAACTTTTTTATTTCAATTTTATTTTCATTTTATTTAGCTTTTTTATTTGGTTTATTTTAATTTAACATTTCACATTTTAATTTAATTTAATTTGATGTACTCAAATAACTAAAACTGAAATAACTTTTTAATATATATTTTTAGATTTTTTTTTTCATTTATTTTTACTATAAGTCTTTGTTTAAGAGTTTTAAGCAATGAACCAAACCAACCAGCTACGAGCCAGGATTATTATAATTAACTTAAACTAAAACAATAATAAATAAAAAAAAACTTTAATTGAAATAAAATGAATGAATGATTAAATAAATAAATAAATAAATAAATAAATAAATATAATTTTTTTTTTTTTTTTTATCTCAGCTAGTTGACAAGGCAACATTTCTCATTTTCATTTCGGGTAACTTGATGTACTAAAATAACGGAAACTAAAACTGGAATAAAAAAAAACTATATAGACATTAATAAACTGACAAAAGCACACAAAAATGACTAAAACATTAAAACTGAAATAAAAAAAAGAAAATATAAAAATAAAACGTCATTCCAAATATTAATACAAACTATAATATTATCTCAGTGATACTAAAATAATACATCTATGAGGTGAATCACAGCTGATTTGAATCAAAAAAGTATTCAAAACTCGGACAAAGGGATAAAAGCACAATACTTTGAACTACAATCGAATTAAAAAAAAAACAATCAAATTAAAAGCAATGGAGAAAAATAGAACCATTCATTTAAAGTTGTTGATTATATCTATAGAAATAATATATTTTGTTATGTTGTTTGCAGCACTTTTTTTTTTTCAGTCTTTTTTCGGTCTTCTTATTGGTGGAGTTTTATGTAGAGCATCATGGGTAATGTAGTTCTTCACCAGGAATTCCAATGTTAAATATAAGAATCTTTAAAAAAATAGGTTGAAATAAAGTGACTCATTGATTAACAAAAGCTTTATTTAACATGTTTTATTTGTTTTAACTGTCACATTTTAATCGTCACATTAAACTAGTTTCATATGCTTATATGGTTAGCAGTATTTTTTATTAATAGCCTACTATAATTTGCATTTAGTGTTGTTTTTGCAGCTCTTCCTCTGATTTATAACAGATTCACTCCAGCATCTGAATGCAGTGCATGATTTGAGAGTTTTTTACAGTTTAAACACGTCAGCATTTTTATACCTCACGATTTATTTGAAATATCTGACTGTTTGCAACTTTGAAAAGTCTTTTATTGTATTCCTGCTGTTTGTTTTGGTGCTGCCAGAGGCAGAGAAACTAAACACTATGAAAGTCAGTCCAGTCTGTGTTTATTTCTGTCCATGATTATTAGTTTGGAGTTAAGAGGAACAATCCTTCAGTGAGCTGTGACATTTACTTGTGCCGGCGGCAGAAATGTAAATTGGGTAATTTGATTTGGACTGGATGAAGAAGAACAAATCATCTAGGAACCAGAGGGAGTACTTTCAGTTTTTCTTTGGACAGATCTCCTCCCAATGATCCGCAGGAGCCCAGAGGAGACGCACAGTTCCTCTGAGACGCTGCAGAAGCTTCCTTCAGGGCTGCTGAGCTTCTGAGACGTCCAGGCATCACTCCAGAGCCATCTGGGACATTATCCCTGACCGGAGCTGTTGCCTGGACAACGAGTCGGACTATTTCCAGCATCTGGTCCTCTAACGGCGTCCTGTACTCATTACTGATGCAAGGCTATTCACTGGTTATTTGGCTACAGTGACATGATTGACAGCGGACCACCCACCCGGACCCCGGCTGTGACACACAACACACCACATACAATTCATTGATATTTACATAAATGTTTATATATAATATATAATGTTTAATATATATATATATATATATATATATATATATATATATATATATATATATATATATATATATATATATATATATATATTATTTAAAAATTTTTTTTTTAATTTAAATAAAATATATTCTATATAATATGTATAATATTTAATTTAATATGCAAATCAGCATATTATAATTATTTCTGAAGGATCATGTAACACTGATGACTGGAATAATGATGCTGAAAATACAGCTTTGATCACAGGAATAAATTATATTTTAACAGATATTCACATAGAAAACAGTTATTTAAATGTATCAAATAAATGCAAGGGCAACTTAAGAATTTAAGAGCAAAAAACCCCACATTTATTTATCTTTTTTTTAACAGTTATTATTAGTTAATTATATTTTTTGTTATTTTTTAAAATTTAGAAGTTTTTTTTTTTTTCATAATAGGAACAGGAACATGAATTAATAAAGTAAATCGATGAATTTAAGTTAAGAATCATATACTACAACAGGATCTTATGAATTGGGAGTTATGAATATTGATCTGGTGTTAATATAGAATTGTGTATGGACTCTATACCATCCATTCATTTTGGAGTGATGGCATTTTTCCAGCCTGTCATCCGTCTCATTCAACCAAACGCTCTTCATACAGAAACTCTTAAACGGACGCCACTGTAGTTCAATTAGACAACCTCATGAGCCCTTTCAACGGTTTTATTCATTATTGATGATGGCAATTACTTTTTTTTTTTCTACAAATGCCCTGAGTGCTAATCCATCAGACACGTTAATGACCTTCCTTATTAGGATAAATAAACAAAGTAACCAGCACTGCAATTACAGGCTAAAGTACAGCAGTGTGACGGGTGTTTGTGTACCTCTCGAAGCGTCCCGTCTTCCTCTTCACACTGACACAGTGCTGGAATCACACACTGGCCCTCCTCACACACGCAGCCCTCTGTGGCCCTGGGGCCCATGCATTTGAGCGGTTCAGGGCTGTAAGGTCCAAACTTCCCCTCTTACACACTCGCCCCGATCCGGACTCACTCCAGAACCAGCGTTCACCCTCCGGACACTCTGTACAAACATTAATTCATGACCAATGGACTTTAGGGTATGGCAGATGCCATATTTAATTTGTATTGTTATTTTTTTATGAATTTTTTATGAAAATTAAATTAAATTAAATTAAATTAAATTTATTTAAATTTATGCATTTAGCAGACGCTTTTATCCAAAGCGACTTACAGTGCATTCAGGCTATCAATTTTTACCTATCATGTGTTCCCGGGGATCAAACCCCAAACCTTGTGCTTGTTAACGCAATGCTCTATTTCAAATACTTAATAAATTAATTCATAAAATTAAAAAAGCCTAATTTACAGCATTCATTTCAAAATTCATTTCATTTTAAAAAAGTTTGAAATCTCAATTCTCAAGTCTTATTACTGCAAATACAAATGCAAAAAAAAAAAAAATACAATACTTGTACAATATTTATACATTATGGTAGATGATGTACTACCTGATAGTTTACTATTATTACCTTATTACCTTACAGTAATGAGAATCATTATTGTGAATCATGGTAATTCATCAAAAAAAAAAAAAAAATGCATCCAGATGCATTTTGTTAATGGTAATTTGATTATTATGAAAATGCTTCAAAATAGGCTTAATTTTCTTATGGAAAAATACAGTTAATTGTTTTATTTAGATTTATATTGGAATATGATTATGTTTTCATGAAATTCATGCACTTTACTTCAAAATATCTGATTATGAATTGTTTTTCTTGTCTGTTATTTTGTCAGCTATTCCATCCGTCAGGTTCTTTCAACAATGTCAGAGTGACTTTCTGAACAACTAACTGGTATTTTATGTCCAAAGAGAGGATGTGGATTTCACTTCACCACACTGAGACGCACTGCCTGATTGAGTTTCATGTCACTGAATATCAATCCAATAACCACAGCAGCTCTTTCTGTCAGAGATCCATTTATACATGAAACACAAACCCTGGGAAGACAAAAAACACATAATGTTTGGTAACTACCATGAGTTGCAAGAGTCTGGTATGACGGTCCCAGCACAAACTTCCTGTTCCTGGAGGTCCAGGGTGAGGTTACGGGACGCCAGCAGCGAGACAAAAGAACAAGGACGCTGGGATTGAGGAACGCAGCTTCCGTTGAGCATCACCTGCAGATGGATTACATGATTAATAATTTCCTCTTATTCATGTGAGCACAGCTCGAGGGAATCGTCCAGCCATCTGCCTCCAAATTACAGGAGACTTAATCACTTCCAAAATTATAGAGCCATCCGGAGCAGATGTGAACACAGTCCACTCTTTAAATTAGTTTAATGCAGTCTGCGTGTACCAACAGAACACAAAACTAGATTTATACGTTCTCAGAAGAAAATGGGCTGTTTGTGCCTGTGCCAAAAGATGCTAGGGAGTTGTGGGTGGTTGCCAGGGTGTTGCTATAGAGGACTAAGCTACGCCGTTGCTATGGGGTTGCTAGGGTGTTTTAGGATGCTGCCAGGGTGTTGCTATGGAGGTCTAGGCTAGGATGTTGCTAGGGTGCTTTATGAAGCTGCAAGGGTTTTGCTATGGAGTAGCTATGGAGTTTTAGACTAGGATGCTGCTATGGGGTTGCTAGGGTGTTTTATGATGCTGCCAGGGTGTTGCTATGGAGGTCTAGGCTAGGATGTTGTTATGGGGTTGCTAGGGTGCTTTATGAAGCTGCTAGAGTGTTGCTATGGAGTAGCTATGGAGTTTTAGACTAGGATGCTGCTATGCGGTTGCTAGGGGGTTTTATGATGCTGCCAGGGTGTTGCTATGGAGGTCTAGGCTAGGACGTTTCTATGGGGGTTGGTAGGGTGATGCTATGGTGTTTCTAGGGTGATCTAGGAAGCTTCGGCGAAATTGCTAAGGGGTTGCTAGGGTGTTAGGTGTTTCTATGGGGTTGCTAGGGTGATACTATAGTGTTTCTAGGGTGTTCTAGGAAGCTTCTACGGCATTGCTAAGGGGTTGCTAGGGTGTTGGGTGTTTCTATGGGGTTGCTTGGGTGACGCTATGGTGTTTCTAGGGTGTTCTAGGAAGCTTCTATGGAATTGCTAAGGGGTTGCTAGGGTGTTGGGTGTTTCTATAGGGTTGCTAGGGTGTTGGTGTTTCTATGGGGTTGCTAGGGTGATGCTATAGTGTTTCTAGGGTGTTCTAGGAAGCTTCTACGGCATTGCTAAGGGGTTGCTAGGGTGTTGAATGTTTCTATGGGGTTGCTAGGGTGATGCTATGGTGTTTCTAGGGTGTTCTAGGAAGCTTCTATGGCATTGCTAAGGGGTTGCTAGGGTGTTGGGTGTTTCTATGGGGTTGCTAGGGTGTTGGTGTTTCTATGAGGTTGCTAGGGTGATACTATAGTGTTTCTAGGGTGTTCTAGGAAGCTTCTACGGCATTGCTAAGGGGTTGCTAGGGTGTTGGGTGTTTCTATGGGGTTGCTTGGGTGACGCTATGGTGTTTCTAGGGTGTTCTAGGAAGCTTCTATGGAATTGCTAAGGGGTTGCTAGGGTGTTGGGTGTTTCTATAGGGTTGCTAGGGTGTTGGTGTTTCTATGGGGTTGCTAGGGTGATGCTATAGTGTTTCTAGGGTGTTCTAGGAAGCTTCTACGGCATTGCTAAGGGGTTGCTAGGGTGTTGAATGTTTCTATGGGGTTGCTAGGGTGTTCTAGGAAGCTTCTACGGCATTGCTAAGGGGTTGCTAGGGTGTTGGGTGTTTCTATGGCGTTGCTAGGGTGTTGGTGTTTCTATGAGGTTGCTAGGGTGATACTATAGTGTTTCTAGGGTGTTCTAGGATGCTTCAAAGACATTGTTCTGGGGTTGCTAGGGTGTTTCAATGGGGGTGATGCTATGTTGTTTCTAGAGTGTTCTAGGAAGCTGGTAGAATGTTGTTAATGGGTTGATAGGATGTTCATAGAAAGATATAAGAATGTCACTATGGGGTTGCTAGGGTGTTTTAAGAAGCTGCTAGGTTTTTTTTGTGTGTGTGTGTGTGTGCTATTATGTGGTTTCTAAGGTGTTGCTAGGTGGTTTCTAGAGTGTTCTGGGTAGTAGCACAAACAGATTGACTCACAGCTCCAGGTGGGCAGCTGCTCCCAGGACTTCAGGTCAGAGACACACACTGATTTTGGGGCCACAGATCCTGAGCTGAACACCTGACCAGCAGGACAGTCTGACACAGAGCAAACCAAACCACACAGTTACACACAGACTCAAGCATCCAATTAGCATTCCATTTACACAGATGTTATTTGTGGCTGAACTACAGTAGTTTAAACACACGATTTGTTGGTGCCGGTTTGATGGAGCACCAGAGCCCTTTAAGTGATGAACTGCTGAAGTTCATTAATAGTTGTAATCAAATGAGTCAAGCTGCTTAAATCTGTTTAAGACACACTTCATTCCTCCCGAAGGCTTATCTCACTGTTTTAAATGAGTCTATCAACTCAAACTCTATTCTGTCTTATCATCTAAAACACAATTAATGAACAGTCTGCATGGCCCTCACGCATCGCATGATTCAGTTTTTATTCCTAACAGATTCCTCTTTACATTCTCAGGTGCTTTAATGCAAATCAGTGCCAGTTTTAATATTTTGTGTATGCTTGTCTTGGACTGAAATTAGCATAAAATTGCACACAAGAGAACCAGAAAGTTGCTACAGCTGTAATGTAGCTAAATGGAAGGTGGATATTTTTTGTAAGAGCGTGTATGTGCATGTGTTAGGAAACACACACATTTGTTTATATTCAGCAAAACATCACCACGAAACCACGAAAATTGATTGAATGGGTAAATCTCACGAAACCTGTCAGTGAATATGATCATATGTGCACCATGACTTATGTGTTTCTCCTTCACTGAAGTGTGTTTGAGTTTGTGTGTATCTGTCAGGCCTGTATTTCAGCTGGTAGTGTTGCATGCGGTGTGCTGCTCTAGGGGTCCGGGGCAGGTCAGACCCCGAGGCTCTGGCTCCTGGAGGACGGTCCCCCTGCGCAGTGACAGTCGTCCACCACAGGAGGCGCTGCAGTCAGTCCAGGATGATTACTCGCGCACCACACAGCCAGGAAATGTATTGGATGTATTGGAATGTATTGGAAATGAATTTGATAATGTTAAAAAAGCTTTTTTAATCAAAAATGTGTAAAATACCAAACAAAAATAAAATTATCAAGCTATTTACACAATATGATTATATTATACAGACAAAATACTAAATTTAAAAACTATAAATGTAACTTTTTCTAAATTTATAAACAAATTCACAAATTGCTAAACATATAAAATATCAAACAGCAACATAAAATAATAGTTTTATATAAAACAATTTAAAAGTTAGAATTTATTTGTTGTGACAATTTTATCAATTCTGTGTAAAAGATTCTATGCATCTTAATTCTGCATTTATTATAATTTAAAATAGGTGGCAACATGTTACTTTTTTATATTTGTCATAATATTTTGATATTTGTATATAATATCAATTAGTAATAATAAATATAGTGTGTGTATATATTTTTTAATGATATTTTATATTTTATTTATTGTGACAATTGTACACATTCTGTGTAAAATATTTTTACTTTTTACTTTTATGCTGAAAAAAATAATTTAATTCAGCATATATGTAATGTATATTTAAAATTATATGCATATATTAAATTATGTAAATGTAAAAATATGAAAATATGTAAATTAACGGCTGACCTGGACAGGGTGACGGTGAGCAGCTTTCTCTCTGGATGGTGTTGGAGCAGGTTGGTCCTCCGGTCGTGTGTTTGCAGGACCATCTGCGTGTCCTCTGTCCCTCTGTCCCACACCACACCGAACACTTACTCAACGATCACCACGGACCGTAGACTGGACACCCACGATCCGTACAAACCAGAGAGCCATCGACACACACACTGCAGAGACACAGATTCACAGAGACGTGTTGTTCTAGATATCCAAGTACTTGGTATAGGGCCACATTTTTCACCAAAAATCCAAATGAAGTAAAATCTGTAAAATCTAGCTTGTGAGAACATTTAGAGACATTGAGATCTAAAATTAAAACTATTAAAAAAAAACATTTTGGTTACTTGAAATAAAATAAATGTTAACTGGAACAAAGAAAATCTAAGAAGATTTATCTTTAAATTGTCATTTTTATTTTTTGCTTGTTGCCAAGACATCATCTCTTATTTTCTTTTTATTTAATTTAAAATGCTAAAATAATACTACAAAATAAAAATGAACTAAAAATGAAAAAGGATTATACATACTAAAAAAAAAAAAGAAAAAAAAGAAAAAAAAAAGTTAAATAAAAAATAAAAACATAATAAAAATGACAAAACACAACAGAATTTGATTTAATAATTTAATAATAATATCAAATAATGTCTTTTGCTGTATTTTGGATCAAATAAATGCAGACTTGGTGAGCAGAAGATAATCCTTTAAAAAACATAAAAAATCTCACTGTTCAAAAACTTTTGACTGTTATTATATATATCCACACATAACATATTATAATGAGGTGTATATGTGTGCATAAGGACAGAGGCTGGTGTTGCAGCTCTGAGACTGCGTCTGTAGGTTCCTGCAGTACGGTCCGGGGTCAGAGGTCAAAGGTCGGCACTCTCTTTTACTGTATCCTCCGCTGCAGGGTTTCAACACACACTCCAGGTGCTCCACACGCTCCAGTGACACACATCTGAGCAGAGACACACATATTAATTAGGTATTAGATATTATAAATCAGGTCAAGATGACATTTCTTGGGCTGCGTTTCTCAAAAGCATCATAAGCTAAGTTGATCATAGAGATCATTGGTGGCAATGGTTCTACGATCTACTTAGGGTTACGATGCTTTTGGGAAACTCAGCCATGGACCAGAAATTTTATATGAGTGTTATTTTATTTTTATTTTTATACTATTATACATTTTATTAACATTTTGAATGAACTTCAATTTGTATATTTTCAGTTTTAGTAATTTTGCTATGGGCTTTTGCCATTTTTATATATTTTTTAAATGTATTATTTTTTTTAAGGTGCCATTTATTTTTATTTCAGTTTACGTTTGGTTTTAGTTTTTATTTATTTCCAGCTAGTAATTTTAGTGCTTCAATTTAAAAGTTTTTCAGTTAGTTGCCAAGGCAAATCTAATTTTTTAATTTCCATTTAGTTTGAGTTTCTTTTTACTTGATCAATTGACAAAAAAAACCCAAAAACTTTTTAATAATTTTAATAGTTAACAATAATTTTTAATAATTCTGTTATGAGTTTTTGTCATTTTTTTCTTAAATACTACTACTCAGGTTTAATTTACTTTTATTTCAGTTTTAGCTTTTATTTGTATTTATTTCCAGTTATTAATTTTAGTGCGTCATTTTTTTCACTTAGTTACCAAGGCGACTCATTTTTTTTTTAAAGTTTGTTTATTTGTTTGTTATTTCAGAATAATTTCAATAAACAAAAAGTTTTCAATAGCTTTGTTTTAGTTAACAAATCATTTGAGTTATTCTGTTATTTGTTTTTTTATTATAATTTTTTTAAACACTACTATTAATTTTTTTTTTTTTTAGTTTTAGTTTACATTTAGTTATTATTTTAATTTTTTTCCAGTTAGATACTCAAGTAGTTTAGAACTTTTTTCAGATAGTTGCCAAGGCAAATCAAATTTTTTTAACATTTCTTTTTAGTTTCAATTAACAAAAAATGTTTGATATAGTTTTAGTTTAATGTTAAAGTCCTTGTTTCATATCAACTAATTAATATTCATGAGCCGAGTTCAGTCATAGGACAGATGTCTTTCTATCCTGTATATCTATACAGTCTTGGAGTAGTTTTGTTGATGGTGTTGGTTGATGTGTGGACCGACACCAGACCCGCCGGAGGATGCTGGGATACACGGAGAGCAGGAGGACCACTCGCTGACCATCACTGAGAGACACACAGACAGAGAGACTGGGATATATTCATGCACAGGCAGAAAAACGTTATTAGATTTCAGTCGATCTTATCTTCATCTAAAATAAGGAATAATAGACACTCACGGCTAAATATGGTTAAATGGGTAAAAATAGAAGCATTATACCTTTACATTCCCGTAAATCACACTGCAGAGAGCCGCAAGACAGAGACTGAAACACACACAAATAAAATATTTACACTTTCTCTGAACAAAATATGAGTGTTGGTCCCTACAGCGTACATATATATATAAAATAGGAAAATAGGTGTTATTGTTTTATAATATCATAAATACGGTTTTATAAATAATTATCTAAATATTTGTAATTTATATTAATTGTTTGTAGAAATAAATCTATATTTCTTATTATACCTATATTTTCTTAATATATCTCTATATAATAGGAAATAGGTGGTTATTATTTTATTATTTTATATTTTCATAAATAATGTTTTATAATTTCTTAATATATCTATTCATTTTACATTGTATTATAAGAAAATTTTGTTTAAATTAATGTTTTATAAATACATCTAAATATTTATAAATGAATATTTTTTTACACATAAGTATTTGTTGATTTTTAGAAATATATATAAATGCATTTTATTATTTTTTCTCAGAAATATTTACAAAAATAAAAATAAATTCCATTATAACAAATAAGAATAAATGAATGAATGAATGAATGAATAAATGAATGAATGAATAAATAAATAAATAAATAAATAAATGTGTTTATAAAGCTTTAATATATATTTTCATATTACTTATAAGACACATATTAATACTTATATTTGTATTTTTTCATGCCTGGAGCACAAACACTGCACAACAACACACACTGAACTTTAACAACTAGTGCTAGTGTTTTCATCATATCACTAATTAGAGTAAATCCACGCTGCTGTGATGTTTGAAATGCTTGAGTAATCAAAGGCACATCATGATAACACTGTGATCTCACTCTCAGTGTGAAGAGCATCAGTGCCTCCGCGGTCAGCAGCGCCCCCTGCGGGAAAGTGACGGCCACAGGTCTGTCTGAGCCCTGATGGACACAGCTGCACTGATCTGCTGCAGGAGAGCCTGAAACAACATCTTCACCTGAATCACTGATATTTAAATGTTCACATTAAAATTCTATCAAACCATGCATTTGCTTTTATTTTTTATATAACTATAAAATATGTTATTAAAAATAGTTGAACAATAAGCTGGTAAAATATAATGTTAAATATTTTTCTTTAAATTTATTGATTTACTATTTAATGATAATTATTTATACAATTTATATATTTAAATTATTGTTGATTGATTGGTTGATTTTATTTATTTTTTATTGACAAATCTGATAAACCTTTATAATAAGAATACTAATAGTTAACTACACAAGTTAACATGAACTACCAATTAACAATTTTTCTACATGTTTATTAGTTTATTAGTTCACCTAGTCCATGTTAATTCACTACTACGTTTTTCAAAATCAAAAGTTGTATCTGTTAACAAATTATGTGAACATGAATATATTGTTAAAATTAATAAACTGAGCCTATGAGCTGGTAAAATATAATGTGATATAATGTTAAATGTTTTTCTTTAAATTTAATTTAATATTTAGAGAATATTAAATATATTTAAAGAATATTTAACTATAATTATTTAATTTATTTGTATTTATTTTATTTAGCTTTTTCCAGATTTTGGGAAAATCTGGTAACACTTTATAATGAACAAATGCATTGTTTATTAAATAACATTAACAAAGATAACTTTGTTAATCAAGATAATCAAGAAACTCTACCGACCTCAGTGTGTATCAGTCTCTCCTCTCCTCCTTCTCTGCAAACGTCTTCACTGCTAAAACATCATATTACCACGACAAGATTAACAACTGTTGTGACGCTCGGACACTCTTCAAAACCTTCTCTTCTCTTCTTAATCCGCCTCCACCTCCTCCTCAATCGACTCTTACAGCTGATGACTTTGCAGTTTTCTTCACAAATAAGACAAGAACCATCAGTGACCAATTCTCCATGCCGCAGACTGAGGATAACTTCACAACGACTAATGCTCACTCGTTCTCCTCCTTCTCTCCACTCTCAGAGACGGACGTTTCCAAACTTATCCTGTCCAGTCATCCTACTACTTGCCCTCTGGATCCGATCCCCACTCACCTCCTTCAAGCGATTTCTTCTTCAGTCATACCTTCACTTACTCACATTATCAACTCCTCTCTTCACTCTGGAACATTTCCCTCAGCATTTAAGCAGGCTCGGGTAAGCCCACTGCTGAAGAAACCATCTCTAAATCCAGCACTTCTAGAAAACTACAGACCGGTATCCCTTCTTCCATTCATTGCAAAGACACTCGAACGAGCTGTGTTCAACCAGCTCTCTATGTTTCTTGTACAGAACAACCTCCTGGACAGCAATCAATCTGGCTTCAAAAGTGGCCACTCAACTGAGACTGCCCTGCTCTCGGTTACTGAAGCCCTGCGACTGGCAAGAGCAGCTTCAAAATCCTCAGTACTCATTTTGCTGGACCTGTCTGCTGCTTTTGACACTGTTAATCACCAGATTCTCCTGTCCACCCTCAGAAAGATGGGCATCTCTGGAACCGCACTCCAGTGGCTTAACTCCTACCTGTCTGATAGATCCTTCATGGTGTCTTGGAGGGGTGAAGTTTCTAAGTCACAACAACTTGCTACTGGGGTTCCTCAAGGCTCAGTACTTGGACCGCTTCTCTTCTCCATCTACATGACGTCATTAGGATCTGTCATTCAGAAGCATGGCTTTTCCTATCACTGCTACGCTGATGACACTCAACTCTACTTCTCATTCCAACCAGATGACCCGACGGTAGTTGCTCGCATTTCAGCCTGTCTGAGTGACATTTCTAGCTGGATGAATGACCATCACCTTCAGCTCAACCTTACTAAGACTGAACTGCTGGTGGTTCCAGCTAACCCATCGTTTCATCACAACTTCTCTATACAGCTGGGTTCGTCAACCATAACTCCTTCCAGGACAGCCAGAAACCTAGGAGTTGTGATGGATCATCAGTTAAGCTTCACAGACCATATTGCTACAACGACCCGCTCCTGTAGATTTGCCTTATTCAACATTAGGAAGATTAGACCCTTCCTGTCAGAGCAATCCACCCAACTTCTTGTCCAAGCTCTTGTTCTCTCCAGACTGGACTATTGCAATGCTCTCCTGGCGGGCCTTCCTGCATGTACTATCAAGCCTCTACAACTGATCCAGAATGCAGCAGCGAGGGTTGTCTTCAATGAGCCAAAAACAGCCCATGTTACTCCTCTCCTCATCAGGTTACACTGGCTACCAGTAGCCGCTCGCATCAAATTCAAGGTACTGATGCTTGCCTACAAAACGACCACTGGCACGGCGCCAACTTACCTAAACTCACTAGTTCAATCTTATGCACCCTCCAGAAGTTTGCGCTCTGCAAGTGAACGACGCCTTGTGTTGCCATCCCAAAGAGGTTCAAAATCACTCTCACGGACTTTTTCCTGGACTGCTCCCAGCTGGTGGAATGACCTCCCGATCTCAATTCGAACAGCTGAGTCTTTACTCATTTTCAAAAAACATCTAAAGACTCATCTTTTTCGCCTGCACTTAACCAACTAATACTAGTACTTACCTTTTTTCTTTTCTATCATATTCCCAAAAAAAAAAAAAAAAAAAAAAAAAAAAACCCTGGCTACGTGTTCTGTACTACACTAACTGAGACTTGTCATAGCACTTGTATACCGTTGTTGTTCTCGTTGATCTGATTGTTTCTACTGTTCTCATTTGTAAGTCGCTTTGGATAAAAGCGTCTGCTAAATGATTAAATGTAAATGTAAATGTAAATATATATATATATATATATATATATATATATATATATATATATATATATATATATGTGTGTGTGTGTGTGTGTGTGTATGTATGTATATATATGTGTGTGTGTGTGTGTGTGTGTGTGTGTGTGTGTGTTGCACATTGTCATTCTAATATTAACAAGTGTTACCTCATTGTAAAGTGTTACTGAAAAGCTTTATGTGAGTCAGTGTGAAATGTTTAACGTAAGCAGTACAAACTTCGGGATAGAAGCAGCCGTGTTTGTTGTGTAAAAAAGTTTTAATGTGAATGTGGTAATCACTCAGTAGCACAGTATGTGTCACAGTGCTATGGCTCAGACTGTGGTCACCTGTGCAGGTGTCAGGGTCACAGGTCCGGCTCTGTCTCTTCAGATCAGTGCAGTGCTGCCCACCGCTGGCCGAAACGAGCAGCGCACGAAAGCACTGCTGATCTGAGACTCTCCACGCGCTCCATTCAGACACGGGACAGGCTGGAAACAGGGAACAGATGCACATTTATGGGTTAAAACACCACAGGTGAACGGAGGAAAACTAATGGATGTCGCCACACTTCTCCGGTTAATTAATCACAGCACACTGACATTACATTTTGTGTTAAAATGTTTCTCAAATGTAGTTTAAATACACAAATAAGGCATCATCTAAATAAAAAATGCAATGATTTGCATGAGTTTTCAGAACGTAAATCTGAACACTGGATAAAGCCATTCAAAGAGTTAAAGGTTTAACAGAGGATGCTTTGGATTTCTCTTTTTATTTTTAAAAACTGGAAATAAAATGGATTGTGTGTGTGTGTGTGAGAGAAAGAGAGAGAGTGAGAGAGAGAGAGAGAGAGAGAGAGAGAGAGAGAGAGTGTGTGTGTGTGTGTGTGTGTGTGTGTGTGTGTGCGCGTGTGTGTGTGTGTGTGTGTGTGTGTGTGTGTGAGTTTATCTGTGAGTTTATCAGCTGCTCGGGATTCATGACCGTCCCATCAGGACACCAGCAGCCTGACACCAAACAACAGAAGAAATGGCGTTTAGCTGCATTTTTGTAATGACTGGCCCTCAGTGACATTAAATAAACATAACGGCTCACCTGTGACACTGTGAGTTGGGGTCACATGTTGTTGCCCCGGACACCTGAGCGCAGGTCAAAGGGCACGGTGCACAGTTGTGTCTGACGAGCCCCGCGGGACAGGAGCTCATTTAACTACAAAAGAGCATATGAACAGAGCTGCAGCGCTCTATATGACACTACAAACTGAGATTAAACATGCACTGCTGATACAGACACCACAAGGGTTGAGCTCAGCAATACTGGTCTGTTACTGGTGAATGAAAAAATCCTCAATAAGCTATTTCACAATACAGAAGTTTACATATTAAAACAAAATAATAGCTGAATTTTTTATATATATATATATATATATATATATATATATATATATATATATATATATATATATATATATATATAAAAGACCCCATTCAAAAATATGTGTGTGCGTGTGTGTGTGTGTGTGTGTAACCGAGTATTAATAAAATTACAGTGTTGTTCATGTCAGTGTTATTTTATAAATTTTTAGAATCAGTTTTTATTTTTACACTTTCTATTTTCACTTTCATTTTAGTTAAAGTTTCACTTACTTTTAAAAAAAAAAAGATATGTCTTCATAGTTTGTATTTTTTTTTTATTTGTTTTAGGTTTTACTTATTTTACTACATCAAGAAAAAAATGAGAACTGTAATAAAAATAGCTGTAATTAAAAACAAATTTTAATTTTTTTTTATTTAGTTTTAGTTTAAGCTATCTATAATCAATAACCTGTTTTTATATATATACACACACACACACACAAACACACATATTAATACTGTAATATTATTAATGTATTAAAATCAAACTTTTTTTTCATAACAGTAACATACACATAGATAGATAGATAGATAGATAGATAGATAGATAGATGATAGATAGATAGATAGATAGATAGATAGATAGATAGATAGATGATAGATAGATAGATAGATAGATAGATAGATAGATAGATAGATAGATAGATAGATAGATGGTGGTTTTGCTGTGTTTGTCTCTGTCTGCTCATGGTTCCTGATCCACAGCTTCAGCTGCAGGGGCTCCAGGGACCCCAGACACCGAAGCCCGTCTCATCTGAGGCGTCTGTGGGACAGTCTGCTGCACCGTTACACAACTAAACAACACAAGGACAGACAGACCACTGTCTCAACCACATCCTGAAAAATCATGAACTCACCAGCAAAGAGAAACTTCAGATTTGTTCTCTTTCAAAACAGTACTGATGATTACCATATTCATATATCTTGTTATTTCCATGGTACTCCAACAAGGTAATATTTTTGGTAGTGCTTTACCTTTCTACCTTGCAGTTTGTGTTTATGCCTAAATGTCATTACTAGCATTGTTTTGCATTATAAAGTGCGCCTGATTTTGTAACGCTGATGCATCAACATAAATAAAACCATCAATATTGATTTGAAACAGATGAGCGTCAGTACCACATTGAAAGGCACACAGGATCCATCAGCACAGGTGAACTCTGGACAGACACGTTTCCCTCACTAGAATTATACACATTAACCATTATTATATACATTATAATAAAAAAGTAAATATATTATTAAATATATATATATATATATATATATATATATATATATATATATATATATATATGTATATATAAAACCCTTGACCAGTCACCAGCCATGTTACAGGTTTCACATCAGCTGGAGCTGCAGTTCAAATCATGTGTGTTAAACAGAGGTGTGCTCAGATGCACGATTCCTTACCTTAGAAACCACCCAGAACTCCCTAGCAACCACCCAGAACCGACTACAGGTTCAGTCCCTCTGAAGTAACCTAGCCTCTTCCTCTCTTACTGCAGGGATCTGAACCAGCAGCTCTCGAGATACCTGTCCTGAGCTTAAACACTACCCCCTCCAACTATTTTGGCACTAAGCTTCATGTCCTGAGAATCAGACGATGATTTGATTTCCTACCAGTGGTTGCAGTTCTTCTGTATGGAGCACGTCTGTGTGTCTGCAGGGACACATGTCCACCAGCACACACTGATGCTGATAGTCCTGAGCCAGTCCGTGGAGTAAAGTCCATGTGCCAGTTATATACAGTTATAAGATATTATAAGTTGATAAAAATTGCCTAGAACATGATATGCAACTATTACAGCTTGTGATCGTAATGATTACAATTAAATGACAATATTTCTTTAGATGCACCAAATGTCGTCTTGCAATTTAGTACCAAAAAAAGTTAAAGCACTGAAATTACCAATAAATTAAATAAATTATAAATAAATGAACTAAAACTATAACTGAAATAAATATAAATTAAACTAATAACTTTACAAATAATAAAAATGAAAATAAATAAAATAAATAAAATAACAAATAAATAGGATTAAAATAAATAAATATATTAAGAGATAAATAAATAAAATATATATAAAAATAATTTTTTTTTTTTAAAAAAACATCAAAAACTTTATTGAAATAAGTGGTTAAAATAATAATAAAAAAATTAAAATCATTAAAATATTAAATTAAATGAAAACTGAAAATATAAAAATAAAAACTAATTCAAAATATTCATAAAACTGTAATAGGATATAAATCTAACACTGAAATAACACTGACCCACACTCATGTATTGGTTAAGGATATGTTTTTAAGTGACGATGCACAACAGAATATAGTGTCAGGTATAAAAGCGGCTCTGTGGTTTCATACCGTGTTCATACTGCGGTAGTGCTAAACCATTAACAGTCATATTGGTTTTATATATGGACATCAAGCCAAGACCCAACATCATTCGCAGTCCCTAAACACACAAAACAACCAATTAATCATCAGCCAGAGCCACCGGCTGTCTGTTATTACTGCTGGATGATGCTGCTCAACACACACACACACACACACACACACACACACACACACACACACACATGCACACGCACACAAACACACACACACACATACACACACACACGCACACACGCACACACACACACGCACACACGCACACACACACACACACACGCGCACACGCGCACACACACACACACACACACACACACACATGCACACACGCACACACACATGCACACACACACACACACACACACACACACACACACACACACACACACACACACACATGCACACACACACACACACACACACACACACACACACACACACACACACACACACATGCACACGCACACAAAACAACTGTTCTCAACATAAAGAACAATGATAATATGCAAAAACTCCCAAAACCTACATACTTTGTATGTGACTGATGTGTCTACTGCTAGGTTTCTGGCTGTATAGATGTCCATTTGTGATTAACAATTGTTTTGTTCACTGGAAAATAATCTGAGAGGAACATCTTACATTTGCAACCAATTTTACCTCTGAATGTGACGTATTTTACAGTAAAACTGGATGTTCAGCCAGAACGTGGGACTTGATTTTATCCATGAGAAACTCATTTGATTTGTAAGGGAAAATATTTTGCACTAAAGGATGTGTTTAGATTACACTCCTTGACAAACAAATGCAAAAACAAAAACAAAAACATTTATCAGGCTTTTAATGGTCTAAAACTAATGCAATCACTGGTCAGGAATTTACCAAGACTTATGCAGATAAACTAGCATGGAATAGCCTTCCCCTGTTTTCTCAGTGTTGATCGACTCAAAGTTAATGGCTTCAAACAGTTCAAGCAGAGTTGAAAAATTAGTTAGTTGGACCAAATATTCACTATAGGGTTCACATCTGGGCCAAAACATGAGCCTTTATCAGCTGATGAATTATGCACAGTAAGGTCAGGAACAAGTATTATTAAAAAATATATATTTTCATGTTGACTTTAATAATCTGTGTATGTGAGTGTGAATATACTGTGAGTGTGTTAAATGCCGCCAGTAACCAATTATTCCTCAGACTGTGACTCATTTCAGACTGAAACTGGATATTAAACAGGAAATAAAATGTAGGATGAAACTTAATCCATCATGAATTAATTTGATGGTGTAATGGAAAAGTCTTTGGGAAAAAAGGACTTTTTGATTAAAGATTATGATGACAAAACTTGTTTTTAGAATAGAATGGTCTTTAGAGTAAGTAAATTATGCACAATAAGACCAGTTAGGAAAGTAAACAGTCAATTATGGTTTCATGTTGACTTTAATAAACTGTGTATGTGTGTGAATAAACTATAAGTGTGTTAAATGCCAAAATCAACCAATTTTGCTTCTGAATGTGATGCATTTCAGACTAAAATTGGATTTTCAGCAAGAAATAAAATGCAGTATGAAACTGCAGTATAAAGGAAAAGTCTTTGGGAAAAACTTCCTTTTTGATGAAAGATTGTGAAGATAAACATGTTTTTAGAATGTTTTAAGAAAGTAAACGAGGTCCATTTTGATATCATGTGCATGAAATGGCATTTGCAACCAATTTTGCATCAGAATGTGACATATTTCAGACTGAAACTAGAAATCAATAGGACGAAACTTGATATTATCCATCGAGTATTAATTGATGAAAGATTATTAAGGACACCTGTGGATCACGAACACACGACGAAACATCCCTCCGTGAACCACCGGAGAAGAGCTGATGTCTGCGCAGAGACAACATCTGAGGCATTACAGAAACAGGATAGACTTTAAAAGACAGTATTTAGGCTTAAATTTAAGATTTATGCATTTGAATTGCATCTAAAAAACATTTAATTAATTAATAAAATGTATTAATTAATTAAATTAATAAACTTTACAATAAGCTTAATGTGATGCATATTTGTCAGTCATACATGATATGAATGAAAGAGAAAAGATTTCTGCAATAGTAAACTGAATGTGTTTTAAATGCACAGTAATCAGATTGATTTATCAATAAATCCAATTTGTCCACAGCAAGCCATATTTTAACCACGATCATACTTTTTTAAGTTTTTAACTTCTTTTAATAGATTTTCCACAATCACCAGATATATGCTGATCTTTAGGTACTTTGAATAAATGCATTTTTTTAAAAAAAAAAAAGATTGTTTAAATAAATAATCGATAAGTCGTGGCAATGTTTTTCCATTACTTTAACTCAAAATAATCCATTATCAAAATAAATAACAATATATATATATATATATATATATATATATATATATATATACATATTTAACAGCATAACTAGTTTCAGCTTCATTTTTTAAGTTATGCAAGATTCGACTACGTTTAAGTCAGTTTAACGTCATTTAAGTTGAAATGACTTGTACAGTCGATTTGATTATACTTAAAAAACTTAAGGCAGCAACTAAACTTTTTAAAATGATAGAATTGAATTGAAATAGGTTGATTTATTTATTAATTTATTTATTTATTTGAGTGCAAAAATCTGATGTGTTTCATTTATTACATTAAGTCACATTAAGTTTATTAGTTTATGTTTAAACTGTGTAATCCAAATACATGATGCAGTTCAAATGCATAAATCTTAAATGTAGGCCTGTACACTAATGACCTGGCAGGAGTGTGTAGGTGCAGGACAGACAGGTCTGATCAGATGCGTTCCTCCAGCTCAAGCCCCACAGGTTACTGCAGCACTCCTCCAGCGCCATCAGAGACGAGTTACGAAGCCCGGGAAAACTCCTTACTCCTAACCAACATACTTAGAATAGTCTTTCATGCTAAATTAACATGTTCCTCCATCAATAATGTGCAAAACATCCCAGAATGCACTTTATGAAGTTGGTTGATTCTGGAGCAAAATCACAAAATCATTCCTATATTTCCGTTTATGAAATGTTGGAAAATTGTTTGTCCAAATTTTTGTCTAACACTTTATATATTATTGCTGTAACATGTATGAACACGGAAAACACTGATAACACTTTCCATTTAACATAACATCTCTTGAAACATGAGGCAGACCAGGACATCCGCTTTTAGAAGGCAGTGATGCCCGTTGTGAAACATAGTAATTAGTTACATAAGTCTGAGTAAAGTGAGTGAGTTTTTACCTGCGTAGGGAGCCCTTGAGCACAAAACGTCTGTTTTAGGATCTTTACTAACTGATTCCTTTGTCTTTATTTATTCCAGTATTGCTCTTTGGTGTGTGGAGATTCTAAGAAATCCACATGGTGATAGAGATTCTGAGAAGAAGTCCACGTATTTAAATTAAACCCAAGTGTTGTTGAGAGATTCTGAGAAGTCACGTACTCAGAATGTGTTCTATTCATAAGGATAAGTTTCATTTCAAAAGTTAAAAATTAATATTTCATCGGTCTCATATATATATAAACAGGTTTCATTTTTATATTCAAAAATGTTTTTGGTAAACTTTATGGTATATTTCATATGTAATTTCACAGTATTTCTAACTGCGTAGTCAGCTGAGTCTGTTTTGCATATGAAGTTGAACTGCATGTATTGTTCTTTTGTATCAATATTTCTTAGAATTATCAGTATGATACTTTGAATCTAAAAGAGGAAGAAGTCCAAAATCGAGACATTGACTAGACTATTTTTAAAGGTCAGGTGTTATTAGTGATAGCCAGATGACGACTTATGTCTAGAACAACAGTATATAAGATAGACTCTGCAAAATAGAATGGGGTTTGACTTTCTGAGACTCTGGTCTCTCTATCTTTTCAGCTCACTTCCTCTTCTTTGGCTTCACTCGACAACTCTTAGACTCAGACTTAGAACTCTTACAGGTTTTTATTCAAATTCAGATACCTTGAAATTCAGATACTTTGATACTCTGATCTAATACTTAATATTTTGGTACTTTTGATTCGAACAGAATAATTGTTTATGTTTTAATTACAATTGTATTAATGTTTTGATTAATACTGGTTGGGTTCAATCCATCATAAATTGATTGTTATTAAAAATGTACTAACATTGGATTTACATTTTCTATATTTGAAGGTTGTTATTATTATTATCCAGAACGTTATTTCCAAGTTATGATTTGTGGTTTCTGTTCTCTATATTCTTTTTAATAAATTTTACATATTATTACACCTTGACCGTCTGAATTGGATTAAATTTTGCATCACTCTTTATGCTTTAAGACTCTGTATTCACTCTGTTCCACAGGTGTTGAGCAGTTCTTTGGTCATGTTGTGGGCTGGTTGGTAGGTTTTAAATGGTGAGGATGGACAGGCCCATGGCAGCAGGTGTAAAGCGTATGAGTGGGTCGCAGCTGTAAATGCAGCCATTAGCTCGTCGTTTGGTGATGCCAATGTTTAGGAGTGCTCCATCCTGAAAGAGGAAGGGGGTTGTGAAGTTAGCAGTAGAATTAAGGATTTCAGGGGCGTTTATTTAATAAAGTTAGTCAATAGGTGAAGACCAGGGGGCATGTAAACGCAACCAACATCACTGGCCCAGAGCTTCAAAAAAGAGATTTTGGGGTGTCCAGATACAAACACAGCTGCTGTCACCATCCAACATCTCTTCATCCTGAGATTTCCTCTTCATTTCACAGCACGTGTCTCTTTAAGATGCTCTTAATCCATAGAAAAGTGTGCATTCAGTGAGGAAGAAGAGCGTAAGCAGCAGAATTGAAAAAAAAGCATATGAGCTGTGCTGATCTAACATATGTGAGCTGAATTATGTGTTAACTTCATTTTAAAGTTTATTTTTTTCTGGGGTTTTATTTTAAATCCTTTTCCTGTTACTATTTTTCTTCTTAATTCCACATTGCATTCATTCGCTGGCTATAAACATTTGCTTAAACATAGACATTGGCACATTTTCAACTGGACTTACCTTTGAAATTTGGCTTCATCAGTGGAAAAACAGTGGGATTTCTGTTGAATTTTACCCTGTCAACACATTTTGTTTTTACCAGAAAGTGTGATGATTACATATAAACTCTGGAAACTAAATAACTTTAAAATAATGCAATAATAATGTATGGAAATCATTCAGCTGCTAGTAATTTGACAGTTTGTGTCAGATGTGTCTATTGATGTGTGCATTCAGTGAGGAAGAATAGCGTAAGCAGCAGAGTATGTCTTCACATCCGAGATCCATGCAATATTGGGCTTGAACGAGTGACCTCTGACCTTTAGGGGAAGATTGACTTTTTTTTTCATGTCAAAGACTTCCTCTAATCCCAGTTTAACATGTAAAGTTATTATAGGTTTGTTGGTTTGACTTCCTAAAGAGTGTAAACAAGAGAGTTTCAAACACTGATCCATTTGTTTGAACAGCCTGATGTAGCAACATTGGGTTTGCATTTCCACTTGTTTACACTAGAGGCAAAAACATTTGACTGAATCTGGAATTGGTTAAAACCTTCTAGAACAGCCTCTGCTTTGGTCTGCATATTTTTGCCTTAAAATAGTCTTCTTGTTAGGCAGATTACTCTGTTTTGTATCAAAGAGAGAGATGTAGATGATACGGATGCACACTAACTAAAGTAAAAGATGCATGCAGTCTCTAGTTTTAGAAACAGAGATCAAATATATGTCAAACACTACAGTAGTGAAGAGAAGGATGAGACACTGGTTTAGTAAACAGTCTACATCTGAAAGTGTTAAATAAGAAGAAATGGTGAAAATGGTCAATGCTTTGAATATGACATTAATCATAATATATATATATATATATTATAGAGAGCATGAGATGAAATCTCACTTGAATATCTCATCAACCCTATTATTGTGCAACCTTGGTGAATAAATATATGCATTTGTTTCCAAAACAATCATTTTATTTTGATTCCATTCAGTTTGTACAATCATTACATTTACAAGCCTCTACATTAGTGTGTACTTGAGATCGAAAAAATAATATAAGAATATTGTGTTTCTTGATGTTTTGGAAAACAAAAACAAAAACATTTTCAAATAATGAGCAATAAATCAGAGCTGGAAATAAATAAACTACAGTATACTTCACGGACATTTGGACAGCATAATTCAAGGTTATTTTTATTTTAATTTTTTTTCTCACTGGCCTTTCTTTTGAGCTTTTTATCAATAGTTTACGCTTGTTACACTTGCTTTATAATATTTGTCTTTCCAGCTAAACATCTGCATCACAAAAATATACACAGCCAAGACGTGTGATTATCTGTAAAGCCAAAAACCTGGTTATAATTATTATATGTGAAATAAAACTGTTGCAGTTTAAACGTAAAACAGATACAGTCTCACTAAACTGAAAGTCTGTAAAAAAGTACTTATAAACTTGTAGTAATGTAAAACTAATATTGCACATATAACAGATTAATACTTTCAGATGCTGATTTAAGTGCTTGAGATTAAGCTCTCTGCCGGCCAGAGTTATGCAAGACTCAAGATAATAATTAACCGTAAGAGTCTCACATTAAGTGGGTAATGATGGCCTATTTCATGTATGACCGATCATATTTCTGTGGTGTGAAACTAATATCCACTACAGTGCAATAACAGCGTTGGCTGTCTTTCCAATTCCCAGTCCCACATTGCCCACAACATAATTTACTTCAGCTGTCAGATTTTTGTTTCTCCCTGTTAAAAAAAAGCATATGTGCTGTGCTGATCTAACATATGTGAGCTGAATTATGTGTTAACTTCATTTTAAAGTTTATTTTTTCTGGGGTTTTATTTTAAATCCTTTTCCTATTTTTCTTCTTAATTCCACATTGCATTCATTCGCTGGCTATAAACATTTGCTTAAACATAGACATTGGCACATTTTCAACTGGACTTACCTTTGAAATTTGGCTTCATCAGTAAAAAAACAGTGGGATTTCTGTTGAATTTTACCCTGTCAGCACATTTTGTTTTTACCTGAAAGTGTGATGATTACATATAAACTCTGGAAACTAAATAACTGTAAAATAATGCAATAATTATGTATGGAAATCATTCAGCTGCTAGTAATTTGACAGTTTGTGTCAGATGTGTCTATTGGCAGCTATTCTTGCAACAACTGTTTTACATTATCTTTTTAACTTACAGTACATTATGCTGTACATTTACATTGCATTATTTATCTAATTGCATATAATTCAGTATATTTTATTGTTATTCCATTATATGTTGCATATTCCACATATTTCATATTGGATAATGCATTTTATCATGCAGAATGGGTAATTTCCACATGATTATATTGCAATGATATAGTGTACCATATATGTCATGACCTGTTTCAACATGTTAGCCCAAAACTATATGACTAAAGATTCATTGTTTTGTAAAAATATTAATATAGGCAAATTGAGGGAAATATGAGGTAAAACAGACCAAAAAGGTGGGATGCTGAAGATAATATGTGGAAGGGACAAAAAGATAAACATACAAACTTTTTTCATTTCCCTTCCTGATATCTACAGATTGAGCAAAATGCAATATCTTAATATGTGTTACATATAAACAGTGCAAACACCTGTCAGCATGCAGCTGTCACTGTGATAGACTTATATCCCGTGAAACATCCACAAATGTGCACTGAGAATGCAAAGAAACCCATCAATCATCTCTTGCTCTTGTTCTGAAGTTTTATGACCTTCTGCTGGCCAATCACCTTCTTTTCAAGAGAGGAGGGTGGTTGATAAAAGCAGAAACATCAGAGCAGTATGATTCAGAAGAGGACTGCATCCACTGGCTGATCCAAAAAACACACTGCAGCTGTAACGGCCACACATTCAGGGCAAATATCCAGCCGGTAAACTTGGAAACTCTGTGAAGGTAAGCATATTCATTGATTTTTAATATGTGCTGCTATCATTAGTTATTCTAATTACAAGGTGAGTCATTTACATTTATGCATTTATCAGACGCTTTTATCCAAAGCGACTTACAGTGCATTCAGGCTAACATTTTATTTTTATTTTTTTTACCTAACATTAGTAAAAAATGTCACTGGACATTTATGCAAAGGAGAGTTACATAATAGTGCAACTGAATCGACACTGCTGCAAAAATGTTAGAAATAGATTGTGCCTAATGCACAAACAACAAAAACACAATGACATTTTGTGCAGAAAAGAAGACCCTGAAAAATATTACAGCTTTTGGGTGGCAGAAAAACAACATCAGCGTAAGAATTACAATTGGAGGAAGCTTGCTAACAATTAAATCCAGCATACTTGTTTATCTGTTTCTCATCCAAGTCAAGGAAGGCAGAGGAAAAACAAGCAGGAAACTAAGAGGAAGAGAGAGGTGTTAGCTCACACCACCCTTGTCTCTTTATTTAGAATTTAAAATAGGTTGAAGTTCAGGATAGATAGATAGATAGATAGATAGATACAGTCATGGCCAAAAATATTGGCACCCTTAGTAAATATGATCAAAGAAGGTTGTGAAAATTAATCTGCATTGTTAATCCTTTTGATCTTTTATTTTAAAAATTCACAAAAATCTAACCTTTCATTGGATAATAAGAATTTAAAATGGGGGGAAACATAATTATGAAATAAGTGTTTTTCTCAAATACATGTTGGACACAATTATCGGCACCCCTATAAATTCTTATGAGTAAAATATCTCTGAAGTATATTCCCATTCATATTCACAATTTTGAGCACTCCAGGGTGATTATGAACATGAAATTATCCAGCCATGGCTTCCTGATTCACAAAAATATAAATAGTAGGGAAAACAAAGGCCTAATTCCCTTAATCATCCATCACAATGAGAAAAACCAAAGAATATATTTCTGATGTGCAGCAAAAGATAATTGAGCTTCACAAATTAGTGAAGTGGCTTTAAGAAAAGAGCTAGAGCAGTGAAAATTCCCATTTCCACCATCAGGACAATAATTAAGAATTACCAATCAACATAAAATGTTACGAAACTGCCTGGAAGAGGACGTGTGTCTATTTTGTCCTAATGCACGCTGAGGAGGAGAGTTTAAGTGGCTAAAGACTCTCCAAGGACCACAGCTGGAGAATTGCAGAAATAAGTTGAGTCTCAAGGTCAGAAAACCTTAAAAACAGCACCTACATCACCGCATGTTGTTTGGGAGGGTTACAAGAAAAAGCTCATCCATAAACAAACTCCAGCATATTCAGTTATCAGACACGACTGGAATTTCAAATGGGACTGGCTTCTATGGTCAGATGAAACTAAAAAATTAGCTTTTTAGCAACAAACACTAAAGATGGGTTTGGTGAACACAGGGATAAAAAGTTCCCTAATGTGTATAATGAAATATACTGCTGTATTTCTGATGTTGTGGGCCTATATTTCTGCTGGAGGTGCTGGACACCTTGTTTAGATACATGGCATCTTTGATTCTATCAAATACCAACAGATAAAATATCGATAAGTGACTGACTCTGTTAGAAATCTTATAATGGGCCATTTCTGGATCTTCCAACCGTACAATAATCCAAACTCAAACCTCAAAAACAACACAAAAATGGGCCACTGAGCAAAAAAACAAGCTTCTGCTATGGCCATTCCAGTCCTCTGACCTGAACCCTATAGAAAATGAGTGTGGTGAACTGAAGAGAAGAAGCACCAACATGGAGCTGGGAATCTAAAAGGTCTGGAGTGATTCTGGATGAAGGAATGGTCTCTGATCTCTTGTCATGTGATCTCTAACCTCATCAGGGATTATATAAGAAAATTTAGAGCTGTTAAACTGGCAAATGGAGGTTTCAAAAAGTATTGAATAAAAGGGTGCCATTAATTGTGGCCAATGTGTATTAGAGAAAAACACTTATTTCATAATGATATTTCCCACATTTTAAATTCTTATTATCCAATGAAAGGTTAGATTTTTGTGAATTTTTTAAATAAAAGATCAAAATGATTAACAATGGAGATACATTTTCACAGCCTCCTTTGATCATATTTACTAAGGGTGCCAATATTTTTGGACATGACTGTAGATAGACATTCTGTCAATGTAAGTGATAATCTGTTTTAGGAAAACTTTAAGTCAGATAAATTAGAAAAGATCTAGCATACAGAGTAAGAAGGTGTTCATAGTTTGAAAGCTCTACGAGAAGTTTGTGGTAGAAATGTTGGTCTCAGAAGATGCAGTAGAAACTTACAGAGCAGATCAGCTAAACTAGCATAAATTTCTGGTTGTCTAGTCTAGTTTGAGTAACTGGTGGACAATCAAACCAGTTGATGGAGACACGAGCACACATGTTTGTTTGAATTAGTACAATAAACCTGAAAACTCAAGTCTGTTGTGACATGTTCTAAGAGTGGCTTGTTCATTTTGCAAGATCCAAGATGTGGTTCTCCTGGATGTTGCTCCTGGCTTCTCTAGCTACGTCCACCGATTCGTCAAAAACACGTGAGTGGGCTCATCATGGAGCTGCGATGTTTGCCGATCTCACTCCCCAAGAGATGAATGCCGTGAGAGACTACCTCTACTCCTGCAGTGAGCTGGGCCTCACCTCCGCACGAGACAAGTCCCTCAAGAAGAACAGCATCCTCCTCATGGAGCTGCATGTTCCTCGCAAGCACGAGGCACTGCGTGCGCTGGACAGAGGACAGGCAAAACCTTCAAGGCAGGCATGTGTGGTAGTGCAGTTCGGCAACCAAGCGATGCCGAACGTGACAGAATATGTTGTCGGTCCCCTACCTTTCCCGAGTTCTTACCAGGTAAAGATGTTCAAACGTGACCGATCAATCCGTTTTGAGTCCAGGCCGATCTCCACTGTGGAGTACGAGCATCTGAATGGGGTTTTGGAGAAAGTAGGAGCTAAAGCAAACAAGATTCTGCAAGAGAGCACTGGGTTTACTTACGGCAACTGTACTAATCGTTGCTTGACCTTCTCAGACATCGCTCCTCGTGGGTTGGTGCCGGGAGAGAGGCGGACATGGATCATGCTGCAGAAGTTTGTGGAAGGTTACTTCATCCACCCGGTGGGCTTCGAGGTCCTCGTTAACCACAAAGATTTGGATCCAAAAAAGTGGACAGTGGAGAAGGTGTGGTACAACGGGCAGTATTTCGACAGTGTAGAGGAACTTGTGGAGAAGTACGAGAAGGGGACGATTAATAAACTCAAGCTTCCGGAGCATGATGAGGAGGATCTTTTCTCAACCTATATTCCTCGTGGACACATGAACACACAGACCAATGTCCATGGAGCAAAGCTGGTGGAGCCCCAAGGCCGCAGATTCCAGGTGGATGGGAATTTTGTGGAATATGCCGGATGGTCCTTTGCATATCGGGTTCGCTCTTCGGCAGGATTGCAGATCTTTGATCTTCGCTTCAACGGGGAGAGGATTGCTTATGAGATCGCACTGCAGGAAGCCATTGCCTTCTACTCCGGAGATACTCCTGCTGCCATGCAAACCAAGTACATTGATGCCGGGTGGGCAATGGGAACCTCTGATTATGAGTTGTCACCTGGGATTGACTGTCCAGAAATTGCTCATTTTGTGGACCTTTATCATTACTATGACACGGACAAACCTGTGCGTTTCAGAAACGCACTCTGTATCTTTGAAATGACCACTGCACTTCCTCTGAGGAGACATTATAATAACAACTTTGAAGGAGCCTACAATTTCTATGGAGGCTTGGAAAACCATGTTCTGGTGATCAGAACTACATCAACGGTATACAACTATGACTACATCTGGGACTTTGTCTTCTACCAGAATGGCGTAATGGAGTCTAGAATGAGTGCGACTGGGTACATCCATGCAACGTTCTTCACGGAAAATGGACTGAACTATGGAACCAGGGTCTACAACTATGTTCTTGGCAACTTGCACACCCATTTAATTCATTACAAAGTGGACCTTGACATTGCAGGTGAGTTCAGCTCTTGCTTATCGGTGTACAATCTGAACTCAAATAATCTTTTTTGAGATCACAGTGCAAATTACAAATGCAACAGAGGGCAAATATGAGCTAAATGCATAACAGGTTTCATTGAATAGAGATCATGTTGCTCTTTTTTGAACAGGGAGGGACAACAGCTTTGAAACCATTGATCTGAAATATGTTAACTTTACCAACCCCTGGAGCCCAGGACACACCATTGTGCAATCAAAACTCCATAGGAAGCAGCACGAAACTGAACGCAGTGCTGCCTTCCGCTTTGGCAAGAAGTTTCCCAAATACTTGCACTTCTACAATCCCAATCAAAACAACAAGTGGGGGCATAAGAAGGGCTATCGGATCCAGTATAACTCGCATGCTAACAGCGTTTTGCCCCGAGGCTGGAGGGAGGAAAATGGTATTTCATGGTCAAGGTAGGCTTTAACAATTAATTTAAAAGGAATAACACATTTGTCTGTTTTGCACTCTTTTTTTGTGCAAACCTTTGTGATTTTGTTGATTGCAGATACCCGTTGGCTGTAACCAGACACAAGGACAGTGAGGTCACTAGCAGTAGCATCTACACTCAGAACGACCCTTGGGAGCCTGTTGTTTCCTTCGAGGAATTCATTCGAAACAATGAAAACATTGTTAACCAGGTACACACGACTTATAGAGACTTGAAGAGTCAGTTCAACCTCCAGGTCCCATGGGACTCTGTGCAGTTCAAACAGATCCTCATGGGCACTTAAAAGTAGACACAAAGCCAACATTATCAGTATTTACATGGGTGTATAAAAAAATCTGATGACAAAAAGTCTATTGCCATGTATTCGAAATATTTGGACAGCAATTACTGTATTTGAATTGTAACTATACACAATTCGTTTTACAATGATAAGAGATGCCAAACTGACAGATTATCAGAAATTTAATCAGATAATACCCAAATACATTAATACCCAAAATGTAGTAAACAGATATAAAAAGAATAAGATAAATGGAAACATCGATCAAACTTATTGTAACTCCAAATGCCCAAAGATGAGAACCACCAGGTCCGTGTGCCAGTGGGGGACTTAGGGACTGAGGTAGAGCTGGCGAGATGGGGACCCAGGGCAGAACCATTGGCCATCACAGTGGTGTGTTTGTAGCTGCCACCCTGCGAAAACCAGAAACGAGCCCCACCGAAGGATCCCCACCGGGCATCGTGAGTGGACACCGCCGCTTCGTGAAGGCCTGGAGCGGCCACCGCCGCCTCGGGGGGATCATGTGCGGACACCGCCACCTCGGGGGCATCGTGAGCGGACACCGCCGCTTCGTGAAGGCCTGGAGCGGACACTGCCGCCTCAGGGGCTTCGTGAGCAGACACTGCCGCTTCGTGAAGGCCTGGAGCGGCCACTGCCACCTTGGGAAGATCGTGAGCAGACACCGCTGCTTCGTGAAGGCCTGGAGCGCACACCACCGCTTCGTGAAGGCCTGGAGCGGCCACCGCCGCCTCGAGGAGATCATGAGCAGACACCGCCGCTTCGTGAAGGCCTGGATTGGACACCGCCGCTTCTTGAAGGCCTGGAGTGGCCAACACCACCTCGAGGAGATCGTGAGTGGACACCGCCACTTTGTGAAGGCCTGGAGCGGACACTGCCGCCTCAGGGGCTTCGTGAGCAGACACTGCCGCTTCGTGAAGGCCTGGAGCGGCCACTGCCGCCTTGGGAAGATCGTGAGCAGACACTGCCGCTTCGTGAAGGCCTGGAGCGGACACCGCTGCCTCGGGGAGATCGTGAGCAGACACCGCCACCTCGGGGAGATCCTGAGTGGACACCGCCACTTTGTGAAGACCTGGAGCGGACACCGCCACTTCGGGGGCATCGTGAGTGGACACCGCCGCTTCGTGAAGGCCTGGAGTGTCCACCGCCGCCTCGGGGAGATCGTGAGCGGACACCGCCACTTTGTGAAGGCCTGAAGCAGACACCGCCGCCTTGGGGGCATCATGAGCGGACACCGGCGCTTTGTGAAGGCCTGGAGCAGACACCACCGCCTTGGGGTCATCATGAGCAGACATCGCCGCTTCGTGAAGGCCTGGAACGGACACCCCTGCCTTGGGGCATCGTGAGCAGACACCGGCGCCTTGGAGGCATCGTGAGTGGACACCGCCACTTCGTAAAGGCCTAGAGCGGACCCCGCCGCCTCGGGAGGATCGTCAGTGTAACGATGTACAAACTTCATAATCACTGGAAGAAGGAGGCGGGAACTGGCAGACATTCAAATAAAACTTTAATAACCAAATAAAAACAAAACAGCGCGACAGCCCCTCACGGATGACTGCCACGCACAAACGAAAACCAAACACAAAATAAAATCCAGGCCTGGTCCTCTCTCATCCTTCACTGTCGTCGCTCCTCTTTTGTATCCTTCCGATCTCCCCCGTGAGACTCGAAACCGGTAAGTGGAGCAGGTGTTGCTCATTTCCAAATCACTCCACCAGCCTCGCTCCGTTCCCACGGCTCTCGTCCCCGCCCCACTCGTCACAGTGAGTATGTGACCAGGTGTGTAGATTTTGGGGTAAATGAGTCCGGGAGAATGGGAAATGGCTCCCTCTGGTGGTGAGAGGGAGAAACACCGGGTCTGGACTCATGACAAGTGTTATTTTACTATCAATATACTACTATAGTTTTTATTAATTATTTTGAATTAGTTTTCATTTAGATTTTCCATTTTTAAATTTTATTTAAAGTTTTAGTAATTTGTAATCTGTATGTTTTTATATATGTTTATTATTATTATTATTATTATTATTATTATTATTATTATTATTATTTCTTATTTGGTTTTAGTAATTTTAGTATTTCAACTTAAATTACTTTTTTTACTTTTTTTTTTTTTTTTTTTAATTGTGTTTTAATTAACAAAATGTTCTTTTAAATAGTTTGACTTTCATTTATGATAATAGCCCTGACTAGCAGTTGGTAAACTATTAGGTAAACAAAAATATATAAAAATCTAAAAATACTTAGTTGACAATAATATATATATATATATATATATATATATATAAAATTATCATTATTTTTTTTATTTTTTTTATAGGATTTGGTTGCCTGGGTGACGGTGGGATTCTTACACATTCCTCATTCTGAAGACATTCCCAACACAGCAACTCCAGGAAATGCAGTGGGATTCTTCCTGCGTCCCTTCAACTTTTTTGACGAGGACCCCTCGCTCGCGTCCCTCAGCACAGTCATCGTGCGACTGGATGAGAAGGGCCAGCCGAAGGTTCAGAGATGGACTCCAGAGGTCGTAGGTCACTGTGTCTCAAACGAGCCTTTCTTCTACAATGGCACATACGCTGGTGTCTAGATAGAGACTGAGCTCATTTCATATTGTGTTTCATATTTGTGCTATATATAAAATTATAAATAAAAGCTGTAATGTGACATTAAATGCGGATGGTGTCAGATATTTACAACCATAAAAAATAAAGTGAACTTTTAACATTACACAGGGAGCGGAACAAATAAACCTCAATGCTTTCGATGTAGAACATAAAAACCTCATAAACATCTGACATTTTTCACAGCCTAAACAAGATCATTACAACCATTAAGAATATTTTATAAAATACAAATCTTACAAATAAATGAAGTAGTCATATTTTAATCCAGAAATCAAAATAAAAAATAAAAAATAATATTTTGCATAAAAATGCAGGATTTTAAGGCCGTTTTGTATATGTGCATTGTTATATTATTTTCATGACAGTTTAGCAGAAATTCTCTCGTGTTTTTATAAATTAGTATAAATTAAATTCTGTCCAACAAATTTGACAATGATGTATAGTTACAATTGTATTGTACAACTGTATTTTTTTTTATTATTATTTTTTTTTTTTACAATAATATAGTAGGCAACTAAGAATTGTTGGATGGAATCTGCTTATGTTATGAAAATAATGTCAAAATACAAAAAAGTCTTAAAATAAGCTTAATTTTCCTTATGTAAAATAAAATTGATTTTTTCTTTCAAATAAGGGTGATAGTTTTAATGAGATTCACCTGTTGAAGTGTTTTAGAAAATAAATGTGTAATAATTTCATGCTTGTGAATAATTAAATGCAATATGAGTAGCGTGTTTATATTGGTTGTCATGGTAACCGTGAGCGATGGGATGAAGTGAGGACCCTTGAGATCCGTAAGTGAGATGATGTGTTCATGTGAGGTTTATCAGCGGAGAACATCCAGGATGGTGATGGTGTATCCGTGAGCTCACTGATCCCGGCGCAAACAGACCATAATTAACCAGCAGTCTCCCATGGAAACCCACAAGAGACGGGTGAAAATAAAGAGTCATTTGATACAAATGATAATAATCTTACAATAATCTAATTAACTAATAATTTGCTCTTTTCACATAAAATTTGACTAGTCACATAAAAACAATAATCTTATTTACAGTAACAATGTGAAAAGAGAATATTATATTGTATACACATAAATATGCACATAATATACATGTATATACAAAATATATATATAAAATAGGTTTATCTATACACTATATACTCTTAATATATACAATTTAATTATATTTATATATAATGAAAGAGAAAGTAACACTTTTTATTCTATTCTTTATTCTAAATAAATATTCTAAATCCAATATAACAGGCTAATTATTTGAAAACATTTTGACAGAACAGTATACATCACTGCTGAAAGATCTTTGACTAGTCTTGGAAGCAAGACTGCTGGTGACCAGTAAGACATTCTTTTCTCTCTAACTGTTTGTTCAGGTTTTTACAACTATGTTAAAGTTGTCTGTACTAATGATGGTACTGGACAGAGATGGAGTGGTAAGCCATCTTAAATAAGGTGACCAATCTTTAAATTCACCATGCAACAACTAATGCGTCACATTACAACTGAATCCTCACAACATAAGAAGTTCTGTTTGTGAGAGTCTGAAGGATTTCTCATCTCTCTCTCACACACTCACCACAAATATGTGTTCTTGTCATTATCAGTCATCTCAATAATTATAATGATTTCCAGGTATTGTGGTTCCTACAATCACTCATTTTCAGATTTCAGTTGTAAATGTGAAGGTAGTTAAGGCTTTTACTAGCTTTTTTGTATTAGCATATTAATCAGTATTGGTGATGATGACAGATTTTCTCTGTTGTTATGACAAGAAGAAAGCTTTCACGGTTCGATCATGAAAACATTTTATCATTAACAGGAAAAGGTCAGTGCAGCAGAAGCAATGGCAGAATCAACAATTTCATATTTAACTCACTCAGACCGCATGGGTTGTTGAATTGTATTGGGAAACACTGTCACCTATGGACCATGTGGGAGAATTGCAATTTCAATTGCAAATAGAAGTGAGCATCAGTTCTTTATATTTTTATATTAACAAAGCATAAAAAAGTGTGGCCTACTACATTTTGTTGCATTTATCTTAAAATCAAAACCCTTTCAAGTGAAAACTATAAACTTGTGAAAACTTTCAAACTTTGAATTTGTAAACATGAAATGTTTAGCTATTTTTTTTTATTTAAATTTTATTTTACAATGAGTATTATTATACACAATGTATACACATATTTTTTTTTGCTGTAAATACGTCCTATTCATGTCCTTATTTACTTACACCATAGTGTCTCTTCATGAAGTGCTTGCTATTTATATAAGGAATATTGTGGGTTGGGGGTTAAATCCCAATAACATTTCAAATTCTGGCATCAGAATAATATGACACCATTTTTTTTCTGTATTTCATCTGTAGTATGTCTGTAAATGTTCATAAATTGCATGACCTTCAGAGAATGGATGTTACCTACAGTATATAAAGTGCATGTTCTGATCTAGTAGATGCTAGTTATTCACTAGTTATGCTAGTTATATTTTTGGTCAAATGGTCAACTAAAATTTTTCCAAAGCCAGGAATATTGTAAATTAGCTTTGCTCTTGAGTAGGTCTTGTACTTTATGTAGACTGCTAATATGAAGAATTTAATGAAAGAGAAATAGGGAGAAAGAAGAATAGATTTAATGTTTCCTTTTTTTCTCTTCTTTTCACTATTATTTAATTTATTTATTTATTGTTAATTTGCTAAAATCATTCAAACATTTCGTCTATCAGTCTTGCATGTTTACCACATATTTTTAAGATGGATCTTAAATTCCTCATATTCTTATGTAGGTAAAATAATTATTGCTATTTACAGTTTTGCATTCTTAAATATTTGTATTTGTGTTGTTAATTTCTGCTTTACATCAAAGACAAAACATGACAAATTCACAACCAGAAATTAACAAAATCATCAAGCAAAGTAGTGTAATCAAGGATGGTACTCCTACTCGACACAGTCTGAAACTGAGAACAGACCCTGTTCATGAATCTGAACCATATAGAAAAATTAGCTTTGGGGAGAGAAACAGACAGAAACTTCTGAAAACTATTCTGATGATGGGAGAAACAGGAACAGGAACAGGAAAAAACAACCCTGATCAATACAATTATCAACTACATGTTCAGAGAGAAGACAAGGTTTGGATTGAGAACACAGATGATCAGAGCAACTGAACATCAACTCACAGTCAGACCTCCAGCATCACTGTTTATAATTTTTATCTACAAGAGAGTCCAATTCAGGATATGGAGACATGCGGGGAATCAATCTTGATCAAGAAATTGCAGTTTCATGCAGAAGGGATCCATGAAATAGATGCAGTGTGTCTGGTGGTTGAATCAACCCAAAATTGACTCTGGCAGACAAATCTACATATTTGATGCTGTTTAGTATTTATTTGGAAGAGATATTGCTGAAAACATTGTGTTGCTCTTCAAGCACTCAGATGGAAAGCATCCGAGAGATGCTCTGCAGCTGTTGAAGAGGATAAAATCAAGTGTGTAATAAATGATAAGAATCAGCCAGTGTTTTTCCTGTTTGACAACTGTCAATCAGATGCTGATGATGAAGAAGATGAAGAAGAATATGAAAAAGAACATGAACAGAGGCTGGCTCAATTGTGGGATCTCAGTTTTGGAGGAATGACCCAATTGTTCAAATTTCTTAACACAATAAAACTGAAATCCTTGAAAATCACTCTAGATGTGTTGCAGAAACGGGAGCAGTTGGTGGCAAATATCTCTAATCTACAATCACATGTTCAAATGATAGAACTGAAGCACTCTTAGATTAAACCCCAGTAGAGACAAAAACAGAACCATAATTGTGTCTCAGAAGAGCTGAAGTTCTTCACCGTCCAGCCGAGAAATCAATTAAAGAATAGAATAATGGAGTAAATCTGTGGTAAATACAGTTCAAAAAGGCACACAATTGTATTATAATTCACTACAAATTCTAAGCAATAACTGACACCACAGTATACCTTAAAGTTCATCTTTCAGCAGTGGATGCGTGTGTGGCTGCTGGTTAGTTTCTATCTCTGTATTGATATTTACAACTTTTAGTTTATTGAAACAACTAGTTACAAATCAAAATATAAAGCGCTATACTCTAGAACTCGATGGACTAGTGCTCTGAATGAAACAGGATTTATAGTCTCACATGTGGCACAACTTGAAAATTCTGGGTTTGACTCTCCACCTTCTGGATGCAGAACTGTCCAACTGTTATTCAAAAAAGAAAAATATCCAACTCGCATGTAACGTTTGAGCCACGAGACGTGAGATGTGCGGATCAATGTGCAAGTTTTTATTGGTCAGAGACGTGGTCATAACAGGCATGGGTCAAACAATGGCAAACAGGTGTATAGAGGGCAAGACACAAGAATAATCCTAGGGCAAGCATGGGTCTTCGATGAGCGAACAATATCCAGACAGGTTAATCCAAAGTGTAAATCCAAAAATACGAAAGCAAGAATCAAAACCAGGTAAACAATCCAAAACAAAACAAGAAGGCAAGACAAGACAGGAAACAAGACATCATGGGCTAAACAACACTCGGCATTGAATGGTGGTGTGAGACTGAGTTATATGCTGACAGGATATAGAGGTAACAAGGAGGGAGGAACTAATCAATTACTATAGCAACTGACAAGATGGGCAAAGGAACAAGAGTCCACAAAAACCAAAGACAGGGGAACATAGACTGGGATCCTGACATAGCCACCCCTCAAGGAGCAGATTCCAGACGCCCTTATGCAATCTAGGAGGGCAGTGGAGCGGAGACGGAACAGGGAGAGGGACGGAGGGCCACGACCATGTGGAAGTAGAGTGGCTGGGGACCGATGCAGAGCCGGCAGAGCAGGAAGCCAGGGTGGAGCCAACGGAACAGGAGTCCACCAGGCAGGAGCAGATGGAACTGGAGCCCGCCAGGGTGGAGCAGGCAGACCTGGAGCCCGCCAGGGCGGAGCAGATGGAACTGGAGACCGCCAGGGCGGAGCAGATGGAACTGGAGACCGCCAGGGCGGAGCAGACGGAACTGGTGCCCACCAGACGGAACTGGAGCCCACCAGGCCAGAGCAGATGGAACTGGAGTCCACCAGGCCAGAGCAGGTGGAACTGGAGCCCACCAGGGTGGAGCAGGTGGAACTGGAGCCCACCAGGGAGGAGCAGGCGGAACTGAAGCCCACCAGGGTGGAGCAGAGGACTACCACAGCCGAACAGACGGGACAGAAGCCCAGCAGGGCGGAGCAGATGGAACTGAAATCCACTAGGGTGGAACAGATGGGGCCGGGACAACACAGACAGTGCATTCATGGTCTCAGGGACCGAGGCAGGGAACACAAAGAGTTCATAGATGGCCTCCATAGCCGTGACAGGACAGAATGAGAGTTCATAGACGGCCTTCATAGCCGTGACAGGAAAGACTGAGAGTTCATAGACGGCCTTCATAGCCATGACAGGACAGACAGGAAGTTTGTAGATGGCCTCCGTGGCAGGACAGGCAGCGAGTTCGTGGACGGCCTCCGTGGCTGTGACAGGACAGGCCCTGAGTTCATGGACAGCCTCCGTGGCAGTGAACGGACAGGCAGTGAGTTTGTGGACAGCCTCAATGGCCGTGACAGGACAGGCAGTGAGTTTGTGGACAGCCTCCATGGCCGTGACAGGACAGGCCCTTAGTTCATGGACGGTGTCCGTGGCAGGACAGGCAGTGAGTTTGTGGACGGACTCCATGGCCATGACAGGAAAGGCCGTGAGTTCATGGATGGTGTCCGTGACAGGACAGGCAGTGAGTTTGTGGACGGCCTCCATGGCCGTGACAGGAAAGGCTGTGAGTTCATGGATGGTGTCCATGGCAGGACAGGCAGTGTGTTCGGTTCTTTAAGAATCTCCCCACCGAACGGGGCATCAGGAGAGGACACGTTGTTATAACTCGTTGTGGTTTTTTATTTAAACTGATTGATTTTCCACAAACAGCATATTAATCCACAAATAGCAGGTTATAAACCTGTTGAAATAGAAAGGCTATGATGTAAACAACAATATTAGCCACATTGACATACATAATACACCATAAATTCTGAATATACTAACATGAATAAAATATAAATGTCAATATAATCAGCAATATAATTGGTGTTTAAAATTCAACGACTAAACAAAGCACATCTCTCTAAATACAGAAATACACAATCAATGTAAAACACATCAAACCAATAGCCCAAAACCACAAAGTTGTATGTTGGTCTAAAGTGAATACAGTGATTGTAATTTTAAATAGTGACGCTGTGCATAGCAATCCATTACCAATGTAAAGCGATTGACTACATTACCCATCCAGCACCACAACCAGGAAGTAGCTTATGTAACAGTGAAATGCTCCAAATTCAAATATTTACTAGAATATAATCACGGATACTATCGAGCCGACAGCGTTAAACATCAGACCGCAAGTAAGATTTTATCAACGTGACCAACGTAACAGTTATCAAGTATACAAACCGCGCACATACATAGCGGCAGCACAGCAGTAGCGCAACAAACAAACTTAAACCGCAGCTCAATATAGAGAAACAACAGCTTACCGGTGGGGCATCTCTCCTGACGAGACAACATGTCAAACCTAATACTCGCCTCCGCATATAGCCCGTGCTTATTAAGTACTGGATTCCAACATACGGATTTTATTGGTCCACGTTTCAACTCTTAACTGCCCGTGCTTTAATCAGGTAAGTGAACCTCCCACTTATTTACCTGCGTTACATTGCTGTTAAACACCCGTGACGTAGTAAACGCTACACCTCCCACTTGACCGACTGATCATGTGATTTAAGGTGGTCACAGACAAACATTACATTTCACCATATTATACATGTACACTTTTTTTTTTTTTAAATGAAGAATAGAACGCCATTTTCACTATTCAGGTTTGGTCATAAGGGATATGTACTCTTCATTGTTCGTAAATGATGGTGCAATTGGTGCCAAAAGCAGCATAAATACGTACCAACCAGCGAGGGATAGAAAGAAAGAGAGAAAGAAACAGAGAAATAGAAAGAGATCCTGAGGTAATGCTTTCAGAATCGGGGTCTGGGCACTTAGCGCTTTCTAGGAATCACTGCTCTTCCACAGGAATGAAGACTACCAGTCTCCTCACATCTCTCCGTAGGATGACTGACGTTAGCTGCTGAGGTTTCCTTCTAAGTTGCCCAACCATTAGGGAGGCAGGAGGACCTGCACTCGTCTTAATGTCAGCGTCTCTCACTAGTCCTTTCTTATCAGGGTACACGGCTTGGATCCGTCCGAGCCGGAATTGCCCTCGCAGCGCGTTTTGGTCAGCAATCCAAACGATGTCAACAACTGCTACATTCCTTTGCATCCGGTGCCACTTTGAACGAACGAATAGATTAGGTCCAGCAAGTTCACTCCACTTCTTCCAGAACATATCCACACCAATCTGGATGGCTCTGAGACGACGCCAGGGATGGGTACATAAGTCAATTGCTCCTGTATCTCCTCCTTGCCTGGTCCTCCCGAGAAGTAGAGTATTAGGGGTCAAGTACTCTATAGAGTCTTCTTGTTCTTGTGCCCTGGTGTCAATCGGCCTTTCATTAGTGAGGTTAGCTGCCTGGTAGAAGAGGGTTTGGAGTTCACCCCAGGTAAGTGAGTTTGTTGTCCCTCCGAGGCTAGTGAGAGCCCTTTTTATGAGCTTGACTGCAGCTTCTGCAGCCCCGTTGCGATGAGGTGCGTCAGCTGGATGAAAGTTCCATGCCCACACTGTCCCATTCTTGGCAGCTTTGTCCTCTACGGATGCTTGCCGTAAGGTATTTAAGTACCTGTGTAAGTCTTGTAGGGCTGGTTTAGCTCCAATGAAATTAGTTCCCCTATCTGACCACAACTTTCTGGGATGGCCTCTCAATGCCACAAAGCGAGATTAAGCTTGGAGAAAGCTCTCAGATGATTGGTCATCAACGAGGTCCACATGAACTGCCCTTGATGCCATACAACAGAACACTATGCCCCAAACTTTTTTCCCTGTTCTTCTCTTGACAGCATCCTTGATTTCAAAAGGGCCAAAAAGGTCAAGTGTAGTATACTCAAATGGGTTAGCATGCTGTGAGCGTTCTGGTGGCAGATCACTCATCATCTGCTGACACATCTTCCCTTTCAGTTTGCGACATATGATACAGTCATTCGCAACTTTCTTTACTATTCTCCGCCCTTGCACAATCCATGCTTTTCTCCCGGTGCGCAGAAGTGTGGCAGCAACACCTTCATGGTTCTCGTTGTGAGCTTCTCTTGACAGTAGCGTTGCAAGCCATGAACGAAATGGAATTAAAGGAACAGCTGCTCCATCTTCTTTCCAGGACTGGATTCGTCCTCCACAGAGAAGGATTCCAGTATTCTCGTCTTTGTGGACCACCAAGCGGTTTAATGTTGAGTCCAGGAACTGACTACCATCTTGGGCTGCAAGGACCAAGTCGTTGAAGGCTTGCGCTCTTTCCTCAGTAGACAGGATAGAGTGGTTTGCCTCCCACTTTGATAAGTCTGGAGTCTGGCATTTTCTCAACCAGGTTTCCACAGCCCGTCGAGTCCAGGCAATGGAACCACAAAGCTTGGACAAAGAACTGAAGCATTGAACTTCCACAAGGCGCACTAGTCCAATTGCCCAGGGCCTTCTCTGTCTGTCTGCCGCTGGTGTTGCACCCGGGACAGCTGGTGATGTTGCTTGGTTTACTCCATCATACTTAAGGTCCGCTTTGAGATTAGGCCCACTGAGGCCAGTTCTTCCTTTTGACTGGGCCCTGGTGACCACTGCTGAGAAGGCTTTCCGCTGAAGTTTTCCCACATCTTCAGCAGTAGAGGGTATAAGCTCACTGGCCATCTTCATAGGCCAGTCGGTCTTGGGTAATTTCAGGAATTCAGGGCCTTGTTGCCACTCTGACCCTTCGTCAAGTTCCTCAGGAGTTGCACCTCTAGTGAGTATGTCAGCAATGTTTCGTCTGCCTTCAATCCACCTCCAATCTTCCACATATCCAGCTTTCTGAATCTCACCGATTCGATTAGCGAAAAAGGTCTGGAAGCCATAGCTATCCTTTTGGATGGCTGCCAGGATTGTTTGGCTGTCCACAAAGTGAATCCATTGCTCGACTTTAATGTGACAGTGTTTCTCAAAATACTTTTTTAGGCGGGTAGCAAATACCACACCACAGAGTTCTGCCTTAATCACATCTCCCTTTTGGTCGAGAGGGGTGAGTTTAGCCTTGGATTCCACCAACTTCACTACAACCTTATCTCGAGTCTCCCACCGCAGGTAGAGTACGGCTCCATAGGAGGATTCACTTCCATCTGAGAACGTAATCCCAGTTGGTGGACCTATGGCTCCAGGCGGTGTAAGGCTTCTCTCAAACCTTACCCGGCCAAGTCTCACGAATTCTTCAAAGAGTGTTATTGAGGCTTCTCGAAGTTTTAGTGAGAGAGGGGTATCCCATGTGTCTTTAGATGGGTTATCCTTGCCAGCTTCCTGGAATGATTCTCTTACCAACATCACTCCCTTCTGCTTGGCTGGTGAGACAAGACCAACCGGGTCGTATAATGCGGCTATCTGGCTAAGTAGTATGCGTCAAGTAAGGGGATTTGGTGTTCCTTTCCTGATATCCTCCATACACAGATTAACTCCTGTCCTCATTTTCCCTCTTTTCTTAGAGAAGTTGATAAAAGTCAGCAACCGAAGCTTGTCTGTCTCAGGTTCGTAGCCGACCCCAAGCGCTTTGTTCTCCCCATCATGCATTTGATTGGGCAGTACCAGGGTCCTGGGTAGAGTTGCTTCAGCAGGGGCTCCACTTCTCCCAATTTGGTGTGACAGAACCCACGGTTTGAGGAAGAAGCCTCCCGTTTTCAAAATCTCCTCCACCCCTTTGATGATCCTTTCCAAAGTCTTGAGGTCATCGTGTGAGGTCAGGATATCATCCACATAGCTATCCTCAATTAGAACTCGTCGTTCTTCAATCATATCAACAAACTGAGGAAGATTGGCTGTTTCCTTCATTGCAACTTGGGCGATACATCCTGCAGGTTTATCACCGATATTGACTCTGACGACTGCAAACTCCTCAATGTTGTCCTCAGGGTTGTCCCTCCATAGAAAGCGGTGGAGGTGAACTTCATCATCTTTCAGCCACACTGAGTTGTACATCTTCTTTACATCACCCAGTGCAGCATGGAGTCCACTTCTGAACCTCAAAAGGACACCTCTGATGGGATTGAGTACATCAGGACCCTTATGAAGGAGATCATTTAGACTTATGCCTCGGAACTCTTGGCTACTATTCCACACAATTCTCACAGGAGTTGAGGAGGAGTGAGGGTTTGGTGCAACCAGATGGCTAATGTACCATTTAGGTCCTTCCCAGTTGTTAATTTCCTCCCTTGTTAGTTTTGCTGCAGCCCTTCTGGAAACCATTTCGTGTATTTGTTCTTTGTATGCAGCCTTCCACACAGGTTACTTCTCCAAACGTTTCTCCATATTTTTGAAGGTTGCCTCCACTGCCTGCCGATTGTCTGGCAATGTTGTGAGGTCTGTCTTCCAGGGATAAGCTGCGTCCCAGTGGGGAGAGTTGCTGTGTTTGTCCGCCAGCACATATGTTAAGCACTCTTTTATCTTTTCTAGATCCCGCTCCTCCTTGAGGGTCATTTCTTTTCCACCAGTGGGGCACTTACCACACTTGCAGCCACCACATTGAGGACTACACGCTGCTCCAATGCTGTCCCACCTGAACCACTCGAAGACCTCTTTGTTGGTGGCTGCCGTGCTCCGGACAAACTCATGTCTCTCTTCTTCTCGAGGTATGATGGTCTCTTTATACGCCATCGAGGCTGATCTCATGGTCCTTGCAAGGTGAGTTTCAGAGCGGTACACGGCCAGGTCGACTGTCTCAATAAGATTGGGATGGGTTCCCCCAACAGTCTTTCCCAGCGGACCGTCCCAGAGAACGAGGTCTTCCACAATCTTAATTGGCTGGGGAACAAGACGACCTTCCCGGTGACTGATAAGGAGGTCAATCTTTGTGGGACGGACCAATTCGTCTCTGGGTACATCGGGGAAGAACTTCTGTAATTGCTCGGCAGAGACTGATTGAGTCACCTCTGCGATGTTTTCCAGGCCATAGCAGAGAATTCTGTGCTCTGCTACTTTTCCCTTAGATGTCTTCACCTTCAGCCGCAGGGAATATCTTTTGGTCAAGACAGTCTTTTTCATCCCCCCAACTCCATGGACTATAAGTCTGATGTTCTCACCGCACAGTCCAAGGCGATCAGCTGTTTCATTTGTGATATAATTGGTGTCAGATGCGAGGTCGATTAGGGAGCCAACAAGGCAACCCGAGTTTGTCCTTACTTCCATCAGCATCATCACCACTGGATGTTCTTGCAGTCCATCTCCAGCCTTGGCACATACAGTTGATGATATCTTATTTGAGAACGCATTCTTGTATTTCTCTCTTTGTTCTGGAGTAAGCTCTGCCAAAAACTCCTCTTGTTTGTTGGTTAGGCCAAGTTTCTTCCCTCCAAATTTTACGATACTCTGCTCCTCACTGCTGCTGTCCTTCTTTGGAGTCAGTGGCTTAGGGCACAGAAGGTAATTGTGGTCCGACACCTCTCCTTTCCGACAGTCTACTTTTGGGCAGAGATATCTGGGTGTGCATCCTTTTCCATCCTTGGGGTGGAGCCGCAAGCACTTGGAGCACAACCCTAGCTTCTTCAAATGGGTCCTTTTTCTTAAGAGATCTTGCTCTCTGAAGACCTTGCAGGCAAATAGCTTACCGGCATGGGAGTCATCTCCACAGACAGTACAGCTGGGATAGTCATCCTTCTGACCTGCTGTGGATTTTGTGAAAGCCATCCTCCCTCTTTTATCTGAGTAGTCTACAGCACCCTTTTCCCAAGGGCCTTTATCTGTAGGGCTTGGTTCCAACTGATCCAACTCTTCCAGAATCTCCTCCTGCTTTTTCAAGAATCCTAACAGGCAATCAAAATGATACTGTGGAGAGAACCTGTTTGCCGGGTCAGTTTTATGGATAATCCACTCCTTCTTGAGTGAACTAGGAAGCTTGCTTTCAAGGGATTGAGCAACAACACGGTTCTTTACAGCGTCCTCTTCACCAAGAATCTGGAGGTTGCATAGTGCCCTCTCCACAGCCTGGATCAGTTCAATACATCTTCTTGGATTGTTTCCTTTGACGGGCGGAAGAGACTGGACCTCATTGGTGATCATTAGCACTATTTTCGCTTTATTCCCGTATTTGCTGTCCAGCAGCCTAAACATATCGTCGGCAGATTCACAGCTAGATAGAACGAGATTCTTCTTGACCTTTTCATGGAGACTATTTAATAAGTGGAACTTTTTTATACATCCCACACCTTGTGGGTTAGCCAATTCTTCTAGGTCCTCCCACTCAGTCTTCCAGCGATAATAGTCCCTCATATCACCAAAGAAAGTGGGTAGTCGTGCTCTTTCAAGGCTAATTTGAGATTGGAGATTAGAGTTTCCTTTGGTCCTTTCTGGGCTACTTTGCTGAAAAAGGGGTTGGGTGTTCATGTTCGATGCCCCCGTGTATTTTTTGGCCTTAAACTTGAGTTCAGAAGACATGTCAGGGAGAGAAAGGAAAGAAGCATTTTGTCTTAGATCACCAACCGCGCTACCATCATCTCCCAAGTTTCTTTCTTTACCCTTTACTCGGTCTGCTTCGTCGTCCTCCAGTTTATCAGACAACACCAAGACCCTCTTCTTTAGTGTCTTATGGCGTGTCCTAAGATCTAATGTCTTTGGACCAGGAACCAACTCCTTCCACTCTACCAGCATTTCTTCGAGTTCAATGACCTCTCTTTCAAGACCTCTATTCCTTAGCCTACGGTCCTTGATTGACTTCCGAAAGTTAACTTCCTCTTCCTCTGCCTGAGTGATGGCTGACTCAGCGATTTCAGCTTGCCTGAAGAACGCCTCCTCTGCATAGCTGGTCCAAAAGATTCCCTGGGTGGCTTTCTTTACCTCAAGGAACCTTTTCTCACACTCCGTCGTCTTTACATCAATTTGGGTTGCAGATTCTATGACCTCTTTATCTGTTGACTCCCTCAAGGCTTCTGCATACTCATATCCCGCATCTGTGACTTTAGAAAAGTCCACCCTAAACAACTTCCATTCTTTGAGAACTTCAGTCGGTTCCAAAAATCCCGGTTTGGTGAGAGTATGAGCTCTTTTTGTGAATGAAGCCTGTGCTCTTGATCGCACACTTTTCAGCTTTTCCAAGTCTGCCATTATAACTTCCTTTGTGTTGATTGGAGAGCGGTCACTTCTTATGCACTCTTTTATCCTTGATCAACGGGCAGTTTGATTAATGATAAACTTAGGGTCAATCACTGAAGAGAAATGAGAGGCCAACTGATCCTGGGTTAATTTAGCTTCCTCCATGAAGCAATCCGTGGCTGTTTTTTAACTGCACTTAATCCAGTGCAGTGGGCCTCGGTTTATAACTGTTCGGTTCTTTAAGAATCTCCCCACCGAACGGGGCATAAGGAGAGGACACGTTGTTATAACTCGTTGTGGTTTTTTATTTAAACTGATTGATTTTCCACAAACAGCATATTAATCCACAAATAGCAGGTTATAAACCTGTTGAAATAGAAAGGCTATGATGTAAACAACAATATTAGCCACATTGACATACATAATACACCATAAATTCTGAATATACTAACATGAATAAAATATAAATGTCAATATAATCAGCAATATAATTGGTGTTTAAAATTCAACGACTAAACAAAGCACATCTCATAGCGGCAGCACAGCAGTAGCGCAACAAACAAACTTAAACCGCAGCTCAATATAGAGAAACAACAGCTTACCGGTGGCGCATCTCTCCTGACGAGACAACATGTCAAACCTAATACTCGCCTCCGCATATAGCCCGTGCTTATTAAGTACTGGATTCCAACATACGGATTTTATTGGTCCACGTTTCAACTCTTAACTGCCCGTGCTTTAATCAGGTAAGTGAACCTCCCACTTATTTACCTGCATTACATTGCTGTTAAACACCCGTGACGTAGTAAACGCTACACAGTGAGTTTGTAGACGGCCTCCATGGCCGTGACAGGAAAGGCCGTGAGTTCATAGGTAGCCTCCGTGACTGATTCAGGGCTGGACGAAAGTTCACAGACAGCCTCTGCGGCTGGGTTGAGACAGGACGATGGTTCACAGATGGCCGTGACATGAGCAGATGAAATTTCATTAATGGCCTCCTTGGCTGGAACAGAATAGGATGAGAGTACATAAGTCATGACATGAGCAGAAAAAAAAGTTTATGCATGGCCTCCTTGGCCGGAACAGACAGTTCACGGAGATCATCACTGGACACCACCACCGTGCAAGGAACTGAGGCCAGTGCCACCATCTCAGGAGGTTCTGCAGCCTGCGCTGCCACCTCTAAAGAGACTGCAGCGGACACCATGGTCTCTGGGAGCACAGCAGCAGACACCGCTACCTCGGAATGTTCCGCAGCATAAGCCACCATCTCTGGAGATGTTGTAGCCGGTGCCGCCGCCTCTAGCAAATCAGCGGTGGTGTACACGGCCCAGATACACCATAAAGCAACCCCCCATATGGGAAGTGCTGCAGACAGGGTAATGAATACATGAGCAGGAGGACTAAAGTGATTTGGTTTGAGGATACCAGCTGTGCGTGCTGACACCAGTGGTGGATCCTCCACGCTGACTCTGGGAGGTCAGTTGTGAAGTGACAAGACTCTGGAAGGTCAGCGGAGATGTGACTTGACTCAGGAAGAGCAACTGTGATTTGACTTGACTCTGGAAGATCAACGGTGACTTGACTTGACTCTGGAAAGGTGAATTGACTTGACTCTGGAAGATCAACGGTGACTTGACTTGCTTCAGGAAGATTGACTGTGACTTGATTGGACTCCTGAAGATCAGCTGTGGCTGCCATTTTGCAATCAGGCAATCCATGTGCAAGCTTTTATTGGTCAGAGACGTGGTCATAACAGGCATAGGTCAAACAATGATAAACAGGTATATAGAGGGCAAGACACAAGAATAATCCTAGGGTAAGCATGGGTCTTCGATGAGCTAACAATATCCAGACAGAGTAATCCAAATGGTAAATCCAAAAATAAGAAAGCAAGAATCAAAACCAGGTAAACAATCCAAAACAAAACACGAAGGCAAGACAAGGCAGGAAACGAGACAACATGGGCTAAACAATATGGCAGTGAATGTTGGTGTGAGACTGAATTATATGCTGACAGGATAATGAGGTAACGAAGAGGGAGGAGCTAATCAATTACTATAGCAACTGACAAGATGGGCATAGGAACAAGGGAACACAGAAACAATTGGGAACAAGAACATTTCAAAATAAGAGTCCACAAAACCAAAGACAGGGGAACATAGACTGGGATCCTGACATCCAAGAGGAATGGAATAATTTACAAATCTCATAAACTTATATTTTATTCACCATAGAATATAGCTAACATATCAAATGTTGAAAGTGAGACATTTTGAAATGTCATGCCAAATATTGGCTCATTTTGGATTTCATGGGAGCTACACATTCCAAAAAAGTTGGGACAGGTAGCAAAAAGAGGCTGGAAAAGTTAAATGTACATATAAGGAACAGCTGGAGGACCATTTTGCAATTTATTAGGTCAATTGGCAACATGATTGGGTATAAAAAGAGCCTCTCAGAGTGGCAGTGTCTCTCAGTAGTCAACATGGGCAGAGGATCACCAATTCCCTCCAATGCTGTGGTGAAAAATAGTGGAGCAATATCAGAAAGGAGTTTCTCAGAGAAAAAATGCAAAGAGTTTGAAGTTATCATCATCTACAGTGCATAATATCATCCAAAAATTCAGAGAATCTGGAATAATCTCTGTGCGTAAGGGTCAAGGCCGGAAAACCATACTGGATGCCCGTGATCTTTGCGCCCTTAGACGGCACTGCATCACATACAGGAATGCTACTGTAATGGAAATTAAACCAGGGACTCAGGAATACTTCCAGAAAACATTGTCGGTGAACACAATCCACCGTGCCATTCGCCGTTGCCGGCTAAAACTGTATAGGTCCAAAAAGAAGCCATATCTAAACAGGCATTTAAGCGCAGGCATTTTATCTGGGCCAAGGCTTATTTAAAATGGAATGTGGCAAAGTGGAAAACTGTTCTGTGGTCAGACAAATCAAAATTTGAAGTTTTTTTGGAAAACTGGGACGCCATGTCATCTGGACTAAAGAAAACAAGGACAACCCAAGTTGTTATCAGCACTCAGTTCAGAAGCCTGCATCTCTGATGGTATGGGGTTGCATGAGTGCGTGTGGCATGGGCAGCTTACACATCTAGAAAGGCACCATCAATGCTGAAAGCTATATCCAAGTTCTATAACAACATATGCTCCAATCCAGATGTCGTCTCTTTCAGGGAAGACCTTGCATTTTCCAACATGACAATGCCAGGCCACATACTGCATCAATTACAACACCATGGCTGCATAGAAGAAGGATCCGGTTACTGAAATGGCCAGCCTGCAGTCCAGATCTTTCACCCATAGAAAACATTTGGCGCATCATAAAGAGGAAGATGTGACAAAGAAGACCTAAGACAATTGAGCATCTAGAAGCCTGTATTAGACAAGAATGGGACAACATTCCTATTCCTAAACTTGAGCAACTTGTCTCCTCAGTCCCCAGACGTTTGCAGACTGTTATAAAAAGAAGAGGGGATGCCACACAGTGGTAAACATGGCCTTGTCCCAACTGTATGTGCTAAAAACAAACAAACTCCAAAAATATATACACGTATCCACAATGTACTACACAGGTATTGACTTGTTTGTGGCACTACTGTAGCTCACTCACTCATCCAGCCTAAAGAGAGTCAATACACCCAGGGAGGACTAGTGTTGTGCCTTGGTTTTTATAAGAAGTCTTATTTGCGACATCTTCTTGAACGATTCGTTCATTTTGAACAAATCTTTAATGTGACTCAGGACGAACTAGTCGTCTCGGGGAATGATTTGTTCAGTCACGCATGCGCAACATCCTATGGGTTATGTATTGAAATTAGTTCACCTGTTTCGAGTCTTTGGGTTTTTCGAGTCATTCGTTCATCACGTGACCGCCCCATAGCTTAACCAATGCAGTCTGAGCCGGAAAGAGAATTGATTAGTTCATCTCTTGAGTCTTCAGGTTTTTCGAGTCGTTCGTTCATCACGTGAAATCCCATAAGCTTTACCTATGCAGTCTGAGCCGGAAAGAGCCTTAATAATAATAACCAACTCTTTATTACCTTTGTTACCACATTCAGTGTTATGGAAAAGAACCATCATGATAGAAATTCACATATTTATATACTGTAAGAAATAAAAAGCTACAATTTGAGACCAGAAATGCATCATGTAACTGTAAGAGTAAATATAATGATGATAATAATAATAATAATAACTTTGCACCCATTTGTAAGGAAATTAATTTCTCTATCCAATGCTGTCACGTCACGTGACAAAAGAACAAATGACTCGAAAGACTCGAAAGATTAACTAATCAATTCTTTTTCCGGCTCAGACAGTATATGTTTAGTTTATGGGGCTGTCACGTGATGAAGGATCCAAGATGGCGCCACTGAGGTGGGATGCCGTCCAAGTCGCTCCGCTTAGATTGTGTTTTTATTTACTTTTGTACTTTCTTTTGCTCTCTCTTTTTACACACATATCGTCTGCACTGATCACTTACGACAAAGGAACACTTTTGGACATTGGACACTGCTTCACTAACCTGTTTCAAGACACTTTATCCTCCAGCTCATCGTGGGCATCTGAGATTCTCCAGAAGGCCGAGATGAACAATGGCCACTTGAATAACCCACTGCAGTGATGGATCAAGAACCACAGCGGGAAATGCGCTGGGATTTGCAACAGACTAATAAAAAGAGAACACAGCCCTCCTCTGCCGAGCATTCTGATTGCCAATGTCCAATCTCTGGAGAATAAGATGGACGATCTTAGAGCCAGGATTAGTTTTCAACAGGACAGTGGGGACTGTAACATCCTTTGTTTGTCTGAAACATGGCTCACGACCTCGGTTCTGGACACTGCTGTAACGCCGTCTGATAACTTCTCTGTTTCACGGATGGACAGAACAGTAGAGGCCAGTAAATCCAAAGGTGGTGGAGTGTGTTTCATGATCAACATAGATCATTGTTACTGCTGTCTACATTCCACCACAGGCAGACACAAGCTTGGCTTTGTCTAAGCTTGAAGATGTGCTCAGCAGTTACATTAACAAACATCCTGACGTTGCTTCTATCATCGTGGGGGATTTTAACAAAGCCATCCTCAGACAGGTTATGCCTAACTTCCATCAACATGTATCCTGTCCAACCAGAGGACTGAATACACTGGATCATTGCTACTCTCAGTTTAAGAATGCCTACAATGCTCGCTCACTACCAGCTTTTGGAAAAAAATCAGACCATGCCTTCATATTCCTCACACTGGAATATAAACAAAGGCTTGTTCAAGAACCCCCGGTGCAGAGGGTGGTGACGTGCTGGTCCGCCCACTCTGAAGCCATGCTACAGGCGGCTCTTGATGATGTAGACTGGGACATGTTCTGAGAGAGTTCCTCTGATGTCAGCGAGTTCACGGATGTAGCATTTAGCTTTGTAAACATGCTAACCGAACAAGCCACGGATACAATAACTATAAGGACCTTCTCAAATCAGAAACCGTGGGTGGACAGAACAATCCGTGCTGTAGTAAACAAACGCACAGCTGCATTCAACGCCGGTCTCTCGTCTGGGAACATGAGCGAGTAAAAAACATTGTGCTATGATCTCCGATGGGCAGTAAATGCCGCCAAACACCGATACAAGGAATGCATAGAGTTGCATTTCCAGCTAAATGACTGGTGGCATGTGGCAAGGACTAAGAACCATCTGTGCCTTTGGAATCAAATCCTCTGCAGCTGTGAGAGCAGACCTGATGCTGGCTGACGAGTTAAACTCTTTCTACGGCCGCTTTGAATGCACCGAGGCAGCGCAAGTCTGCCGATCAGCTCGTCAGGAAGCAGCAGTCAGAGCAGCGATAATCTTGTGATCACCGTGTCGGAGGACGAGGTTCTTAGGGCTCTAAAGCAAGTGAACGTCAGGAAAGCAGCAGGTCCTGATGGGATTTCTGGCCGTGTTCTGAGGTCCTGTGCTGATCAGCTTGCTGGTTTGTATACATCTATTTTTAATGAATCCATTGCTACCTCTGTGGTTCCCACCTCCTTTAAAAAAATCTGTCATCATCCCTGTGCCTAAGAACAATAACCCCTCTTGCCTGAATGACTATCGTAGAGTTGCCCTCACGTCAACAGTCATGAAGGTCTTTGAAAAAATTAATAAAGAACAACATGGATGAGGTAGAGAAACTCACATCATGGTGCCAGTACAATTGTCTCTCTATGAATGTGAGTAAAAATAAAGAGCTGATTGTGAACTTCAGGAGGAGACAGCAGTGTACCTATACTCCTCTTATGATCAGCAGGACCCCTGTGGAGAGGGTGAGCAGCTTCATGTACCTTGGTGTAAACATCTCCGAGGACCTGACTCCGAGGAAATTCAGGGTCTCACCAGCAATCCTGAAAACTTTCTATTCAGGGGCCATAGAAAGTGTATTGACTCAGTGTATCTCAGTGTGGTATGGGAACAGCTCCAGTCAAGACTGCAAAACCCTTCAGAGAGTTGAGCACTTGGCGCATCTCAGGGTCTGCTCTCCCCTCTCTGCAGGACATCGACCTCAAACGCTGCAAAAGCAGAGCTGATAAAATCATTAAGGACTCTAACCACCCTGGTAAATGTCTTTTCATTTTACTGCCATCTGGTAAGCACTTCCGTAGCCTGATGGCAAAAACTGAGAGACTTAGGAGGAGCTTCTTCCCCCAGGCCATCAGGCTCCTAAACTCAAACTCAGTCTCTTAACTTCTACATGACTTCACTTTATCATCAGTAAGATACTTAATATACTGACATTGTCACTAGCACACTACATTTTCTATATATATATTTTTTTATATTTATTTAATTTTTTTACTACCTCTATTGCTGCTATGTAAATACCCTGTGCAACCTTTTTGCACATTCTTCTCTTGTACATTCCTGCTCATCTTAATATTTATTAAGTCTGCAGTATAGCCTACTGTCCTGCACATTTTATTTTATAAGCATTTTATTTTATTATTTTTATTTTTTATCTTACTTTTTCCATACCATATTTACATAACATTTTTTTTTTGTGTTAGTATTCTTTAATTATTGCACTGTCCACGGAGCGGACCTGACTTACATTTCACTGCTGGTCATATGCTCTTCATATAACCATGTATATCACAGATAAATATCTTGAATCTTGAAAATCTTGAATCTTGAAAAAGGATCCACCAGCGTATCAAAGATGTGTTCAAAACTCATGCATTCCCTCTGCTGGTTGGTTTGAGTCTTTGTATAAAATACAGATATTGACCCCAAAATAACAAGTATCCAATAACAAGTTATTTTTATTGAAATTTTATTTAGATACACAGTTACTATGCAGGAATATCTCTTTGCAGACAGGTTGAATTTGGAATAGCATGCAAGCCAGGGACGGATTAAGGCACTAGACCAGAGGGGGGCCCAGCCGAAATACTGCTCCTCCAGGAACATGATTTCAGCGGTGCCCCCTCAGGATTTTAAGCAAAGTGGATTTTGAATGCAGCTTCCAAAAGAACAAAAATGGCTAAATAATATATTTGATACGATCAGAACATTCAGTGCGGCACAGCATCAGCTGGCAAATTCAAATCTGCGTTCCTGCTTTGGCTGGCGCAGAGCCAGACGCGTTTTTACAGTGCTGTGCATTATAACCAATCACACAGGATTCTGTTGAGCTTATGAATGCAATGGCCAATCAGAGGCATTCAGATGAGTCATCACTGAAAAGCCTGTGTTTTGTTCAGTGCGTGAGCTTGCTGACTGAATGCTGCTCTCTGGAGAATTCTCTCATCATAAACAAAGTGCAGATGTGTGTACGATGTAAGCAAGATATTCATTTCACAGTATAAACAGCTTCAGTGATTATAATGGGAGTTTTTGAGAGTGCTTGGACTAGAACAAATCTAGACAAAAGGTAATATTCTTTGATAATGCAAATATTCTTTGCTCTCTTTGTGTACAGTAAAGTGTTATAATTAGTAACTTACAATGTTTTTTATTAAATTTATGTTAAATACAAAGTCAGCATCCGTCATGTCATAATCCGTCCCTGATGCTAGCATACCTTCTCTTGCCATTTGTTCCATATCCTTTATATGGCTTTTTATTCTATAACATTTTCTATTAATTATTAATGTTAGGAGTGTATTCAGCCTTTTTCATGGAAATCAATTTGTATTTACCAAATGCTTTTGTAATATGAAGCAACATACAGCTGGAGCAAATTGCATGCCTCACAAAACATTGTGTTACTTCTAGAGTGTGATGAGCGTAGACTAGTTTTTGGGTCTTAGACCTCACTACAGCAAAACCAGTGTGTGGCTGTGGGTTCTTTGGAAATTTGCTGTGGAATTTTAAGAAAGTGGTTTGCAATTAATGAGTAAATATCATTACTTGAAGAGACATGTTAGAAACAGTGTAATAGGAACAGAGTGGCATATAGGATTTTTACATCATATAGTACTGAATTATTATAAAGGTTATAGAGTAATATTGATTAGCATGTTGATTCTCTGCTATCATGATGGATTATGTGTTGATGCAGAATGAGCTAAAACATAGCGCCAGTTGATAATAAAAAGAACGTAATTGCACAATATTTCTGTAAGGAACAAAATGCACAAAGAAGATCAATTACCATTACACAGAAGAAGAGCAGAAAAGGGCAGCAAGCAACAACAACAGGAAGAGCTGACATGTTTTTAGTACTAACATATCACTTAGAAGCCTTCAGGAATATAAAGTATATAAGTTAGATATAAAATGCAAGTGTTTTTAACTTGAATCTTTAAATATAATTACTTTGAACTATTTTTAACTATTTTTTTTATCATTTTGAGTTTGCTGAATCCTTCCGAGCATTTTGGTGCGCAAAGTCTTTGACTGCAGCTTATTGTCAATGTTGCAGCGCGGGGAATCCTAACACATAGAGCTAAACTGGGGAGTCTTCTTTCTTGTAACATTGTGCAACGGAGAAATGTCTTGATCACTTTCAATTTCGAGAAGGAACGATTAATTGCATGACAAAATATCTGGTGACATGTCGTCAGTGAATCGCTAAAGCGTTTGCCATTGAAACAGGTCATTGTCAGAGAAGAGCAGCTGCGGACCAGGGCACAAAAACATATAAATATATTTCACTTAAATCATTAACAGATTAACAAAACGAAAGAAAAAAAATGTGCTGAGTTTCTATTCATTGTGACGCAATCTAACGTTCACGTAAAGGAATATGAGGCGGAAAGCCGTTCATTTTGCAAAAGTTTACAGTTTTCTTTTCTTTCTTTATTATTATTATCATTATTATTATTTTGCCAAGGCTTTATAGTGATGCATGATGTCTTGCTTGTATGACCAGCCAGCGTTGGTATCTGACTAAATTACAGTATGAATAACTGTTTTGATTTTCCGGTATTTTAGCCTTAATTATTTCTTAATGTAATAATAAAATGCGACATATTTTCTTTCCTCTTAAAACACAATTTTATACAAGTAGCGTTTTTATGCAGTAAACATCTTATAAAAATGCTTTAATGTCTTTAAAGCTTTGACCGTTTTTTTTTTTTTTTTTTTTTTTTTTAGATCTGGCCAAAATCTAGAAAATATTCTGCTGGCTATGACTAAGCGAAATCTAGGCTAAGACTCTCTCCGTGTTTTTTGACGCTATGACGAAATGACACTTACCATTTTTTTTCTACTCAAACCGGTTTCAGAACGGTAATAATACAGAGAAACACATGAACCGAAACCGGTAAAATACAGATTATACTCGGAGTGAACCGATTTTTATTCTCTCTCTCGATTTTAAGCCCTGCTTAAAGCTCAATGAATGAATTATTATATCGTGTGCACAATTTACTTAAAAGGAGGGAACAAGTTAAGTTGTGGGCACCATTTAGTAAAACGAGGGAACGAATTATATTGTGCGCATGCATTACTATTTTTTTTTCCTGCATGTCAAATGTGGGGCTCCGTACATGAGCCACTCTTAGCGTAAAAATATCCACTTCGATGAAGGTGCAGTTGTTTTAGAAGTTTATAACAAGTGAAATGTGAGAAAAAAATTATTTTCCCCGGTTGTTGTTTTAGAACATTAAGCCTGCTCCACTGCACTACCTTTGCGTGTCACTTTTATCGTTGTCAAATGTTGGCACCACGCCTCAGTCTTGCATTAGCAGAACGCACAATCTGATCTAATGCCTTGAGAATCAAAACATCAACATCATCATTTGTGTTAATCTCATTATGATAGTTCTTCACTGGGAAGATGTGGCTCACTGGAACACCCACTTTGGCACTGCACCACTCCATCTGGACAGAAACACAATGCAGAATTGTTTGTAAAACTATAGAATCATACAACATGTATAGATGATTAAATTACCTACAGTACCTTCTCTTTGATCTTCTTGCTTCTGTAGACCATCTTTAGATCCTTTTTGACCAGAGGACATGCTTCATCCACTTTAGTCATGATAATCACTTGAGGAATCCCTACAATGAGAAAGATTAAAGTGTTTTAATCCAAATGATACAAATCTAAATTGTGTAATATATTCATGTGTTTTCCATTTCTCTCATCTTGTCCAAAACAACGGCAAACAATATTACAGTTTTATTTGTTCACTTAAAGCATCTTTATCTACTGTTGACATGTATTTCAGATATGCACATATGCTAAACTAGTTTCCATGTGGAATGTAGGAGCTTTTATGTATAACAGTGTTGTGCATACTAAAGATAAAAATCATAGAAAGTTTTACCTGTATCACTGATTTTTTGGCGAATGAGTCTCAATTTCTTTGTAATTATCTTATCATCTTCAGAGAGTTGGACCGTACTTGCATCTATGACGTAAACTAGGCAGAATGCTTGATCAGACAGTGAAGGGTTTTGATTGTAATGTTCATCATCACTAGTGAGGGATTTCTCCCCGAACTAGGTTCATGAAATAAAAACAAAATATAAAAATGTGAGAGATACTGTACACATTCAAATGTTAATTTTAAATTAAATAAATGTAGTTAATGGAATAGTTCACCCAAAAAAATAATTTTGTCATCATTTACTCACGTTCAAGTTGTTCCAAACCTGTATGAGTTTCTTTCTTCTGTTAAATACAATAGGAAATATTTTGAAGAATGTGTAACACGTTTTTCACATTCTACTCAATGGCTTCCAGCAACTGTTTGGTTACCAGCATTCTTCAAAATATCTTCTTTTGTGAATTTTCATTTTTGGGTGAATTACCCCTTTAACTTTTAATTAAATGTCTTACCTCATATCCCTCCTTCACATGACCATATATGCTGTTGATAATGTCATCTGTTTGACACTCAGATATTCTTTCAGGTTCTAAGCCTATCACGTCACATAATTCAAAAGGCAAATCTGCATCTCCACTTTTGATGCGGTATGCCATCAGCTGTAAACAGAGAGCAAGAAAAATTGCAACACATATTTTTTAATATCATACAATGCTTATGATTTTAAACAAATGTCTGGTTTGGTTGATGATTTGTCTATATTTCCTTAAAGCATATTCCTACAGTCTTAGCAGTTACCGTTTGTGAAATATAGAAGTCATATAATGCTTACTCTTTTTGTGAAACTGTGACTGTCGGCTGATCTTAAATCTTCAGCTAGTGCTTCATTAACTATTTCTCCTTGAAAGACACTAAGGACAGAGTTAATAAAGCTGGACTTCCCTGCTCCAATTTGTCCAGCCACCAGGATCTTGATGTTTGTTACATCAGGATTACTCAGAGTAAACTTTTCTAGACGTTCTTTCAGCTCTTTTTTCTGTCTATAAAAGACAAGAGACAAAATTATCTGCACACTTAATAAATAAAAATAATGTATGAGACATACATATATGTATGTATGAGACATACATACATACATACATATATACATATATATATATACATACACACAAACATTTGAATCTTTTTGTTTGACGACACTTATTTGGAGGTTATTTATTCAGCCAATATATAATATTTTTGTCAATATTTGTCAATTTGAAACTAGATATACTTCATTTTATAATTCCAAGCAAAAGGGAACAAAAGTATGCACACAATGTCCTTCAATGCAAAAAAAATAAAAATAAAAAATAAATAAAAATAAAAAAACCTACATACTGTAGAAATGCAGTTGTCCACATAACATTTATATATGTAGCTTACCCCCAGTCAAATGTCCTCCATGCTTCATCCAGTTCTGTGAAAAAAAAACAACAACAACATATATATATCAAATAAACAATTAAGTTTAACAATAAATTGGTAGTATCTCAAGCTCTGAGAATGTATGGTGTGTAATTTTCATAAAATTGGAGACAGAGGTTGCTGACATTTGTTACAGTTGTGAAATTGACTAACGTAAGGACTTTAATGGCCGCCATGTACACATGTCTGTGATGTTAACAAGAACGAATGGGTGTCCTATTTCTCACTTTCGGTTTCAGAATGGTGCTTGCGAGTATGGAAGGCCCAGAGGGTCAAAAACAACACGTTAAATACGCGTGTTTCACGCGTAAACAACACGTATTTAACACGTTAAATACGTGTCGTTTACGCGTGAAAAATCAGCGCGTTAAATACGTGTATTTAACGTGTTAAATACGCGTGAAGTACACGTGAAGTACGCGTTAAAAATCAGTTTGAACGGGTCAGTGTCATTGGCTGCTGAGGACTTGGGTCAAACTACTTCTGTGAGCTTAGGGGGTGTACCATTCATAGACTAGGATACCACAATTTAACATGCTATAGATCAGCTTATTCAGCCTAATTATTTTGTCCTTTTTGTCTTTTTTGTATAGTTTATAGAAATAATATATTTAAATTGCAGTTTTATGAAAAATTTGATATTATATTAGAAATAAAATTGCCTTGTTTTTCTCCATGTACGCTTTTTTTTTTAGTAAATAAACTTATTAGTGGACATTATAGTTTTAACAGTGATCAAACTTAATTAGCAATCAATGCAGGTTTAAGACAAACCATTGTAATCAATATATGTCTTTGGAAAACAACGTGAGCTTTTCTTGTGCTTACATTTACAGCTATCACCAGCAGGCGGCGCTTATTATGCATTCAGACAAACGTGCAGATGATATTATCAATTTAAATGAATTTAAAGACGTAAATTATTTCAGTATGGTAATTTAGAATGTATAGAAGTATTTAAGACTTTCAGGTCAGGTATAAGAACTTGATTTGGCTTTCCTGACAGCAGAAATATTCTACTATACTAAAGTCCTAGGCCACCCTGAAAATTGGTATTAAAGCAATTTATTCGTGAAATTATGTGATTTGTTAAAGCACTTCATTACATTTAAGTAAACATTTAAACATAAAAATACTAAGTAGCTCTTTTTTTTCTTTAGAACCACAAACATATAGAAATTTATCTGCAAGTAATCTGGATTGTTAATGAGATGCCTAATGTACACTTACCAAACCAATGCAAGGCTTTGTTGATGCTGTGAAGCAGATCATGAACTTTTCTGTCAACTTTGATCTTTGAAGCTAATTGTCACGATGGACTGGCATGAGGTGTCTGAGGTGGGTCTCGAACCCGGGTCTCCCAGTCAGGGAAAGCTAGTTCTCTACCTCTGGTCTACTGGGAAGAACAGTTTCTTAGAAGACCCATGTGCAGAAGGAAGAGTCAACTCAGAGGCTTAGGTAACTCAAAGGCAGGCAGTCTTTACTTGGTCTCAGTAGTAAATATAAACAAAATATCCATTACAGCTTTACAACACAAAACAGAAGGTAGTCCAATAGGCAACTGGAAAATGAAACTTAACAGGTCTACAACACAGGTAATACGTACTGGGTAGGCTCAAGACTGAACACAGCACAATGAAACTGCCAAACTTAAATAGGTCAAAGTACAGCTGGAACACATTAACTTAATGAGCAGTCTTAATTAAAGAGTTCATGGCCGTTAGTGCCACCTAGTGGCCTGGAGAGTTCTCTCATTAAGGTGCAGGAGGTGCCCACCAATGGTTGGGAGAGTAATTGCAGGTAGTAGCAGACAGCGCTCCCTAGTGGCTTGGAGAGTCATTACAGGAGGAGTCTTACACTAATGTGGGAGGAGATTGGCCAGTAATGAATTTCAGGTGCGAATGGTTAGTAATGTGACCAGGAAAGTATAAAATAGTTGTTGTATTGACATGGTAGGATTGGTATGTTCCTGAAGTTGTGCTCAATGGTTAGCCACTTAATCCTGGTTCTCGATGTGCAGCCTTTTAACTTCTGTGCTCAACGTGCAGCCTTAATCCTTGTGCTTGATGTGCAGTTTTTATCCTTTTGTATAGGTATGTGGAGTAATGAGCTGTGTGAATTGTTTGTGTTGAATGGTTGCCTATTGAGTGCCTAATTATATTTTTATATGATCTCTCTCTTTTAGGCTGATTTATTAAGAGGTTTTACACTGTCAGGAAAGTGGGGCAAGCAAACATTTATTGCTGCAGTACCTTCAATGGGCTGAGGACCGTGTTGGAATGCTGAATAACCGGTAAATGCAGTATATTACATTGAGGCCAATTTGGTTATGAGTTTGATGCAATTAATACACTTCCTTTGTGGATGTGGTTAATATTTGTGCTCTTTGTTTATAGTATCTTCTCTGTATCTATCATATTTGGATTTTGGTCTTGGAATGGAGTGCTGAGATTGGGTAACTGTGCTGAAGCTGTACTTTTGTTAAAGTATGTTTTGTTCTTTTATTGCGGGATATATTGATGCGTATTAACTTGAGGATTTTTTTTTTTTTTTTTTTTTTTTTTTTTTTGTTAAAGGGGCAGACCAGCCACTGTTTCCTCTGTGTATTTAAGTTAATTTGTGCTTATTTTTCTTATGTTGAGCTTGATCTTTGATGTGCTAAATGTTTGTCATTTGTATGATATTGCTCTCCTCCTGTTGTGTTGCAGTGTGTAGTGGCTTTGTATAGGGCCGCGGCTGCATCGGCCCTTAACCTCCCCTGGTGTAGGTGATTTGGGTGGCGTGGCACTGCTGTGTGGTGTGTATTACCTAGAAGGTTGACACTGAAATGGTGTTTTAAATGTTACTCTTTGTTTGCGGTGTATGCTGTGGGTCTTTTTTCTTCTGTCTCTTACAGGTGGTAGGCGGTGCATAAGAGCAGGCCCGACCCTCCTTGCCATTTTGAGGAGAGCTATTTTCTACATTTGTGGATTTTATTATTGATGCATGGTTTTATTGATGGTTTTTAATGTTTTGCTTGGGAATAAAATTGTGATTATTCAAACTACGTTTACAGTTTAAAAAAAATCAATACTTGATTTGTGGAGGGCTCCTCCTGCCCTAAATAAGGAGGTGGCGTAGTCAGTTTATAGTTTCTTACACTACACTAAAACGAACCAAACCCGTGCAACAACTCTGTGTTATTGGCAGCAAACAGAGATACATTATGATTCAAAGTTGTAAGTATAAGTCATAGCCTTTTTTGATTCATTTGGGGGGGAAGTCACCAGCATACTGTTACACTACTGTATACAGTGACCCTGCTAAGGTCATAGTTCATAGGCTAAGTGCTGGTGTTGAGATTCTTGATGGGCTACCATATAGAATAAATTAAGCTGTTTACTGTTTAACTTAATGTATATGACATAGCAAATTTGTTTTCTTCTGTTTATCTGTTCAGTTTTATATTCCTGTGTATATCTGTTTAGAATTTCATGTTATTGTGTTTATTTACTCTGCATTTTCGGTTTCTTAAGAAAACTACACACTAAATACACCCACAACTAAGGACTATATTTAATCTGTACTAATAACGGAGTTGTTGTGGTGACAGAAACCGGTTAATCCCAAATTTCCAACATCTTTTCACCAAGTCTCTTACCGCACACCCTGTGGCGGGTTTCAAACCAGCAGTTTTCTCAAATGAGACTGTGCTATTAAAGCTCATTTTTTCAGTTCCCCACTTACTTTACCTTCCTCAAGCACTGACAGAACACAGACTCTGACTGAGCCAGACCAGTTGATATCAAATCTTGTGATACATTCATACAAATCATCTGCATGATGAAATGTACAGTACACTCTTAAAAATAAAGGTGCTTCAGAAGGTTCTTGAAGCGATGCCATAGAAGAACCATTTTTGGTTCCACAAAGAACCATTCAGTCAAAGGTTCTTTAAAGAACCATCTCTTTCTTACATTTTTGTAATCTGAAGAACCTTCTTTCACCACAAAGAACCTTTTGTGAAACAGAAAGGTTCTTCAGATGTTAAAGCTACATTATGTAACCATTTAGACAAAAAGGTTATTCTATGGCATCATGAAGCTCCTTTATTTTTAAGAGTGTAGGTTAATGTATTAACATATTCATTACTATTTTAAATCAGAACTAATGTCATTGAAAGCTCAAATTTACAATAGACCTACAGTACAATAGACTTTCTATTCACAAAACCAGCCTCATGTTGTTTTAGAGCTGTGAATGATTGCAATATGTGCAGTCTATTGTTCTTGTTACTCTATAGGGCAGGGGTGTCAAACTCAGTTCCTGGAGGGCCACTGTCCTGAAGAGTTGATTAGCTGGATCAAGTGTGTTGGAGCTGGTTGGATTGAAACTCTGCAGGACAGTGGCCCTGTAGGAAATGTGCTGTGAACTTGTGCTATAGGGAATGCTTAAACTTATTGTTAAAAAATGTAAAGTGTTAAATTAGCAATTTAAAAGGGGAGTCAATGCAGTGTCACTTGTCATCTTTCTTAGCTATTTTATTAAAGTCTTCTTTGATGGACAAGATAAATGTATGAAACTGTGAATGTATGTCTGTGAACCGAACACAAGTATGTACTGAAAATAAATAAACTGCAACACTATACATTCCATTTGCTGTACAGTAAAGGCACATAAAAGAATGCAAGTATTTCATGCAAGTATCAGGGAAAGCCCACAAATTTGATCTAAATCTCTAAAATTATCAAAAATTTTATTTGAACTGTATAACCATTTTTTGTAGTAAAACCATAGAAACCAAAAACTGATGATGTCCTTGCAGATAGTAGCCACAGTAACTATTATATTAACATTGTTGAATTGAACTAACAGTGCACCTTCCATGCACTCCACAGCTTCAGATAATATTGCACTATGACTGTGTTAGTGCTGCAGTATACCTCATGCTCATTCCAGATATGTTGATCATTTTATCTGGTACTCCTGAATCCTGACATTCCATTTGCACTAATATATATAGTACACATATGACACATAAGTAGTAGCCTACCACTACTACATATGTGTCAGTTAAAGATATATTAACTACTTTTCTAATAGTAAGTAATAGTTAAGCCTGCATTTCAGGCCGGCCCGACTTTTTTACACCTCTAGGGCCGTGTTTTGGGCATATTTTCACATCATAGTTCAGACGCGGTCCGGGCCTCTGGCCTGTTTTAGGCTTTTCCTTATTTTTATATTTTAGACATCCATCAATTAGTGATGAAAAAAATTGCAGCGCTGGTGGAAACAACACAAGACCGTGCTACTGCGACTGTCAAGAGCGGCTCGAATGCATGCAATAGGCTCAAGCTTGCCGCAAAGCCCCAGCAATAGTAATAACCATGAATGTGTCAGGGGGAAATATTAAGGAGATATTTTAATTATTTACCAATAAACTAGTGTTTTCTGAGTTGTGACTTCAAAAAACAAAAACTTATATTTAACGAACAATAAATGCTCCAAACGTTTTTTCTAAATTAACTTTAAAAAACGAAATATAATCACTTTGCCATTACATACAAAACTGAACTATTTTAATAGCTAAAACAGTAGCCTATTATAAGCTGTTTTGGGAGAAGGGAAAAAACACAGGATAATACTATACAATTTTTGAAAAATACTCTTTTTTCGTTGAGGAATTAATCATTCACGTAGTTTCATTTGTAAATGAAAACACAACAGCTCACTTATCATTTATCTGACAATTATGGCAATAAAGTTTTGACTATATGATTTTATTTATGCCGATGTGTGATGATAAATAAGCTGTTGTGTTTTCATTTACAAATGAAACTACATGAATGATTAATTATTTAACGAAACACTATAGTAGCCTATAATTATGTGCTATTAATTAGTCGAAATAAAATGAAATATATGTTAAACTTAAACTGCATTCCAGCAAAAATTCCAGTCTGCATAATCAAAGCTTGATTTGCATGTTGAGCAAAGAGATCGAAATGAAAAGAAAAGATTGATATAAACGAATATAAATATATAAACAATAATAAGTGGATAATAATAATAATAATAACAATATACAAATATGACAGGAAAATGACGATCATTAATGGACTTACAAGACTGTAGGATGGATAAAAATGTTTTCTTGTAGGCCTATATTATATTATGCACTTTATGTAACATTTATTCATGATAAACTTAATTTGAATCAATGCTGACAATGGCATGTAATACAGTCCAGTAGCCAAGGCCTATGGTAAATATAATATTTTAATAATGAAATATTTTGTATAATAAATAATATAATAATTTCTTAATTCAAAATAAAGTATTAATTAATAAATCTCTGATAATCCCGGGTGTGCAAAAAAGGGGCAATCTTATCTTGAATCTTGATAAAAGTATTTTTTTCATAAAACTGCAATCTAGATATTTTCTTTGGACTACACAAGAAAAGGAAAAAAATACAAAAAAAAAAGAAAAGAAAAGAAAAGAAAAGAAAAGAAAAGAAAAGAAAAGAAAAGAAAAGAAAAGTAAATAGTAGGATCTTAAATGGTGGAAGTGGTAGAATACTTCTGCTGTCAGGAAAGCCAAATCAAGTTCTTATACCTGACCTGAAAGTCTTAAATAATGCATAATAAGCGCCGCCTGCTGGTGATAGCTGTAAATGTAAGTACAAGAAAAGCTCACGTTGTTTTCCAAAGACATATATTGATTACAATGGTTTGTCTTAAACCCGCATTGATTGCTTCCCTTCACTGTAACTGATTTACCCACATAAATGTAAAAGCTTTGATGCTAACTAAAGTTTGATCACTGTTAAAACTATAATGTCCACTAATAAGTTTATTTACTAAAAAAAGCGTACATGGAGAAAAACAAGGCAATTTTATTTCTAATATAATATCAAATTTTTCATAAAACTGCAATTTAAATATATTATTTCTATAGGCTATACAAAAAAGACAAAAAGGACAAAATAATTAGGCTGAATAAGCTGATCTATAGCATGTTAAATGGTGGTATCCTAGTCTATGAATGGTACACCCCCTAAGCTCACAGAATTAGTTTGACCCAAGTCCTCAGCAGCCAATGACACTGACCCGTTCAAACTGATTTTTAACGCGTACTTCACGCGTATTTAACACGTACTTCACGCGTATTTAACACGTTAAATACACGTATTTAACGCGCTGATTTTTCACGCGTAAACGACACGTATTTAACGCGTTAAATACGTGTTGTTTACGCGTGAAACACACGTATTTAACGTCTTGTTTACGCGTTAAAATTCGCGTGTTTTTGACCCTCTGGGCCTTCCATATGCGAGCGCCCCCTTGAACGTTGAGACAGAACGAGTCAAGTAGGTGATAATGCGCATGTATCGCTTGTCCATCCGCGGTTGAGTGTACTTTAAATGCGGTGCGGACGCGGCTGTGCGCGAGACGGAAAAGAACGCGGAAAGTGAAGTTTCCCGTATACCACAACAGACAGCCACTTTTCTATACACGTGACAGTACGGCACAATTTAGGGCGGTTGCATCAATAACAGATTAGGTTTGTGTATATTACATACATTATATAGATAATTTCTGTGAGTATAATTATCGTCACAATACTTTATTTATTTACTCTTATGTTGTTTATTTCTGTTTCAGAACCACACCCAGTCTTGCAATTGTAACACTCTTATTTGGACATTGTATACTCATACTGCTAAAGTTCAGTTAAATACCCCAGGTTCAGTCTTGTGTTGTAATAACAGACACCTGACTACAGGATCCAAGCAGACTCAGTCAAGTCATTCAAATAGACTTTTAAATGCAGTCTTTTCACTCGTAATATTGTAAGTTAATTGTGTTAAACTGATTAATTTTATGAATTTATGCATTTGAATAGATCACATTTGATTAAATAGATGGAAAATAGTAAACTAAGTTAAAAGATGCATATCAGTTATCATAGTCAGATACAATCCCATTATTCTGTGCAGAACTTACCTCCAGTTGGTTTTGATCCAAATAGTCCCATTGAACAGAGTAATAAGAATAATCACAGCACTAAAGTATGTATCTTGTGCTCCTGAAGTATGTGCAGGTGTGGTGTGAAGGCAGCTCTCATGAGAGGCTACAATTATACATGCAGGTCTAACTTTCAGTTTCACTTTAAATAACAGATTGGAAAGTCAATGAAAATGTTGGCCATCGGGAGCACAGGGAGAATTCCCGGTTTACTGGCGTCTGATTTTACCCGCATGCCCAGTTTTTTATTTATTATTATTATTATTATTATTATTATTGCATCCCACATGTACCAAAGTGATCATTGCTGAGTTTGACATTCAATAATAAATCGATAATAAATCATGAATCCTGGAGGGCCGGTGTTCTGCAGAGTTTAGCTCCAACCCCAATTAAACACACCTGAACCAGCTAATCAAGGTCTTACTGTAGGCATACTAGAAACATCCAGGCAGGTGTGTTGAGGCAAGTTGGAGCTAAACTTTATGAGACACCCGCCCTCCAGGACTGAGTTTAACACCTCTGGTGTATAGGATTGCCTGGATGAATGTGAGTGTGCTTAATATCAGGGCTTGACATTAATCCTTGTCATGTGCTTGTCCTTCAGAAAAGTATATCAGTCATTCACTTGTCTGAGAAAAAAACTTACCTGCCTGAGGAAAAATATTTATAAAAAGGATTTTTGGTTGTGTAAATATAATTTCTTCTGAACCAGTATTTTCATCAGTGTTCTATCAGCTTTTACATACATAAATCTGCACATTTTTTATATGTACCCTAGAGCGTTAAGCTTTATAACCTTATTAAATGTATGTGCCATCTTTCATGTTGATCAACAAATTCAATTATAATAATATATTATAAAACTGTACCACCAGTCAAATTAAATAATTTACACTGTAAAATTACAACTGTGCTATAAGATTAAAGTTTTACGTTAATTTTTGAATATACAAATTAGAAATGTTGGGAAAAATGCAATATATTTTAAACGTGAAACTACACCACCAGTAGGCAGCAGCAAATAATTTAATGAGTCAACTGATTCAACATTCATTCTAGCGATTCATTCAAAATGCTAAATCATTCAGTAACAAAACACCGCTGAGTTTTGCATTGATCTTCGTTTGAATCTGTAATGAAGCATCAACAGAGTGAGAATCCATCTGCAGCTTTATTCTAAAATGTGGTAAACAGACAAAGTCAAACACCAGCAAACACAACAGAGAAGACAATCCGAATCGTAGTCAGGAGAATGCAAGGGTCAGGGCTGGCAGAAAACAATAAGTATGAGAGAGACAGTCCAAGGTAATTCACAGAGAGATCAGGAACAGAAGGAAAACACTCAGAAGTGTACACCGGGGCAATACAAGACTTCGCAATGAGGAAGGATCCGGGAGTTGCTTATATAGTCACCTAATGGGCGTCAGGTGCAGGAGTAATCAGTTGTGTGTGTCTAGTCTGAATTGAAGATCAGTACTCGGGCGAGAGCTCCCTCTGGTGGCGAGCGGGAAGCACTGCGGGAGTCTCGTTCGTGACAGAGCCCCCTCCCTGTGAGCGGCTCCTGACGCATGGAGGCAGACGACGCCAGGGTCTTCTGTGTGATCGAAGGGCCGGTTTATCCGGATGCATCCTATGAAACTCAGTAGTGAGTGTGGGGTCAAGGATGTCCTTAGCATTGATCCAGGAACGCTCCTCCGGACCGTACCCCTCCCAATCTGCGAGATATTGAAGGATGCCACCCCGACGTCTGGAATCGAGTAGTACTCGAACCTGATATATTTCCTCGCCGTCAACCATGATGGGTGGGGGACCCTAGTCACTGGTCTGCTCCTCTGGCTCCGCTCTCGGACCACCAGCGGGTTTGAGAAGTGACACATGAAAAGTGGGAGAAATGCGATAGTTAGTGAGTAATGCCAAATGGTAGGAGACTGGTGTAATTTGTTTAATAATTTGGAAGGGACCCACATACCTGGGACTGAGCTTTCTGCATGGAAGTTGAAGGCAGAGATCTCGGGTAGACAGCCAGACCCATTGCCCTGAAGCGTATTCCGGATTAGGATGACGCTGACGATCCGCTTGAGATTTTTGTCTTCTCACAGCATGCAGTAAGTGTGGGTGAGCTTGGTTCCATATGTTTTCACTCCTTTGGAGCCAGTCGTTGACAGCGGGTACCTCAGTAGGTTCTCCTGACCATGGGAATAACGGTGGTTGGAAGCCCAATATGCATTTAAACGGAGTGAGTCCAGTCGAGGGCTTCTGTAGGGAATTTTGTGCATATTCTGCCCACATGAGGTATCGGCTCCAGTCAGACTGATTCTGTTGACAGCAGGACCTGAGGAATCGTGTAATCTCTTGATTCAGTCTTTCTGTCTGACTTTCATTGTGGGTGATATCCAGATGTGAGGCTGATGTTGATATTCAGTTGTTGGAAGAATGCCGACCAAACTCTCGAGGTGAACTGAGGACCTCGATCTGACAGAATGTCATCAGGAAGACCATAGAAGCGAAACACAGAGTTATATAGAGCCTCAGCTGTTTCCAGAGCTGTGGGTAGCTTGGGGAGGGGAATTAAACGGCATGCCTTGGAGAAACGATCTACAACAGTGAGTATGGTGTTGTTGTTATTGGACTTGGGTAGGTCGGTGATAAAGTCAATGGCCAGATGAGGCCATGGTCTATGAGGAACTGGTAAGGGGTGCAGTAGGCCGGCTGGTAATTGTCTGGGAGTCTTACTTATATTGCAGGTAATGCAACCGTGGATGAAGTCTATGATGTCAGTTCTCATGGTTGGCCACCAGAATTTGTTCTGAAGGAAATGGAGAGTAGCAGTGATCTCAGGATGACCAGAACTAAGCCCTAAATGAACCTGTTGTATGACCTTCTCTCGGAGTGCCTGAGGAATAAAGACCCTGTCAGGAGGGCATTCGGGCAGTGTGGGTTCTTGTGAATTAGCCTGTTCAATTTCAGTCATAATATCCCATCGAACGGGAGCCACAATTAATGTTTCTGGAAGAAGACTCTCTTCTGAGTCCAGAACATCGTGTTGACGTGACAGAGCATCAGCTTTGATGTTCTTGGAACCGGGTCGATAGGTGACAGAGAAGGCAAAGCATGTGAAGAACAGTGCCCATCGTGCCTGCCTGGGGTTCAATCTCTTAGCAGCTTTTAGATATTCTAGATTCTTGTGATCTGTGAAGACGACGAAGGGATGCTCTGATCCTTCCAGCCAATGTCGCCAATCCTCCATCGCTGCTTTCATGGCCAACAATTCCCTGTTGCCACCATCGTAGTTTTGTTCAGCCGGACTGAGCTTGCGGGAGAAGTAGGCACAAGGATGGAGCTTAGGTGGATTACCATGCCGCTGAGATAGGATGGCCCCAATGCCAGTATTTGATGTGTCCACTTCGACTATGAATGGGATCTCAGGATTTGGATGGTAAAGAATGGGAGCAGAAGTGAAACGTGACTTGAGTTCCTTGAAGGCCTCTAATGCTGACGTGGAGCAGATAAGATGAGCAGAGTGTCTCTTGGTCATGGAGGTTAGAGGGGCAGCTACGGAACTGAAATTTCTGATGAAACGGCAGAAGAAATGTGCAAATCCTAGGAAACGTTGTAGTTCCTTTAACGTCGCTGGTTGTGGCCAATCAAGAATGGCTCTGACCTTCTTCTCATCCATCGCCACTCCCTCCTGACTGATGATGTACCCCAGGAATGATGTACCGGTCTGGTGAAATTCACACTTCTCAACTTTGGCATACAATTTGTGGTCAATTAATCACTGTAACACTGACCTCACGTGTTGTACGTGTTCTTCATATGTGAGAGAGTAAACAAGGATGTCATCGATGTACACAATTAGCCAGCGATCCAGCATGTCCCGAAAGATGTCATTGATGAAGGACTGAAACACATAAGGACTGTTAGCAAGACCAAAGGGCATAACAGAATATTCATAGTGCCCGGTACAGGTAGAGAAAGCTGTTTTCCATTCATCACCCTCTTTGATGCGGATGAGATTGTATGCATTGCGAAGATCTAGCTTGGAGAAGTTGTTGGCCTTGCAAAGTTGTTCTAAGGCCGCTGGTACTAGGGGTATTGGATAACGGAAGTTAATAGTAATCTCATTAAGGCCCCGGTAATCAATACAAGGACGAAGGCCTCCATCCTTCTTCTTGACGAAAAAGAAACCCGCTGATGCAGTTGAGATTGATGGTCTGGTGAACCCCTTGGAAAGCTCCTCATCTGTATATTTTTTCATGGCTTCAGACCCTGGTTGAGATAACGGGAAGATACAGCCCTTAGGGGGAGTGATACCTGGTAGTAGATCAATGGCACAGTCATTAGCCCGGTGAGAAGTTAGCTCTGAGGCCTTGACCTTACTGAAGGCCTCTATGAGATCGGTGTATTCTGAGGGAAGTGTGGTTGTTTGCTCCGATTCCTCCGTGAGCTTGACGGCTTGAATTGTAACTGCTGGCTTGTCGTTCAGACATCTGGCTTGACATGAGGGATCCCACTGACTAATCCGACCTTCCTTCCAGGAAATGAGTGGACTGTGCTGTCTTAGCCAGGGTAGTCCAAGAATGACCGGATTATGTGGTGACGTGATGATGTAGAAGTGAATGTTCTCTGTATGAAAGGTCTCGGTCACCAACACTAACTCCACGGTGGTATGTAAGACCCTTCCATCTCCAAGAGGTCGTCCATCTAGCGGCTCCTCTGTCAGCAGAGAATTACAACGGAATGTTATGTTGTCGGGTAAACTCATGTGACATGAAATTCCCCGCTGCCCCTGAGTCCAATAGTGCTAAGGTGGACATATCATTCCTCTTCAGAGACAATTTTATGGGTATTTTTAAGCATGTCTTGGAGTAATATGCCTGAATGCATGAACTCACCACAGAAGAAGTACGAAGAGGTGGTCATGTAGGACAGGAAGCCCGGAGATGACCCGCTTGTTGGCAGTAAAGACAGAGACGTTGAGTGATTCGGCGTTCACGCTCCTCTGGGGATAGTTGAGTATATCCAAGTTACATGGGTTCCTTGGAAGGATATGATGAAGTGCTTGCAACCAGATGATTAATTGGAATCACTCTGAAAGGGCGATAAGATCGAATCAGATTGTCAATTTGAATTGCCATTTCAATGAACTGGTTCAACGGTCTTCCCTCGTTCCTGCACGGCAGTTCAGATTGAAGTTCCAGACTAAGTCCCTTGAGGAAAAGCAGTTTAAGCGTACTCTCAACCCAATCCGTTTGAGTGGCGAGAGTGTGAAAGGATAAGGCATACTCAGCTGTGGTGTTTCTGCCCTGACATACAGCAAGTAACTGTTCATCCACACTTCTACCTCCTTCAGGATGGTCGAATATTTCCCGGAAACATTGGAGGAAAGTGCTGAACGAGGGGAAAGTTGATCCATCCTCCTTTACAACTGCCGTGGCCCAATCCAAAGCTTTATCAGTCAGTAAAAAGCATACAAATTAAATCTTACTGATGTCCGTGGTATACATCGCTGGCTGCTGGTTAACGTACAGAGAGCATTGTAGTAGAAATCCCTTGCACCTCATGGGGTTTCCGTTGAATTTCTCGGGGAGAGGCAGGCGAGGATTCATCGAAGAATTGAGAGGAGGTGACGGAAAAAATTGCATATGCAATTTCTATGCCTATTTTGTGCATACGCAACGTTTATAAATGAGACCTCAGGTATGTGGGTGTGTGTGTGTGTGTGTCTAGGCTGAATTGAAGATCAGTACTCGGGCGAGAGTTCCCTCTGGTGGCAAGCGGGAAGCACTGCGGGAGTCTCGTTCATGACAGAATCTATTTTCATTGCTGAAATAGAACAACAACAGTCAATATTGTGTCAAAAGTAAGAAACTTAATGTTAACTAATTGTTTATTGAACTATGTAACATTTGCAATTGTGATAATCTGCAAATACAGCTCGCTTGTTATGCTACTTAACTACATATGTTATAAATAAACTCAACAATTTGACCATTTACCTCATGTTTCTTCTGTGAGTTTATGTGTGCCGTTAAGCTTATCTGGTTTGATGTTTACACACAATGTAATAAAATCAGAATCAGTGTCGCGTTTCATTGCTAACCTAGTTATTTTTTTGTCACTGAAATTTTAATCAGGCTACTTGCCCAGTCGAGCATGGAAAATCGCTTGCCCTAAAAATCCATGTCCCAGACAAGCTCTAATGTCGAGCCCTGAATACAGTACAACTACAGTGGCAATAGACATAATTTCTCATTTACATGTAGTTTCTTATTATAGTAAGACGTTGATATGGGACAGTTGAACAGATATGAACAAATTAAATTTCACATATTTTGCTGTTCGTCAGTTATTTCATTGGGCTTTACGTTAAAAGTTAGGTAACACTACTTTAAAGGGTTAGTTCACCCCAAAATGATAATTCTTTCATTAATTACTCACCCTCATGTCGTTTTAAACCCATAAGACTTTCTGTCATCTTCGGAACACAAATTAATATAATTTTCATGACAGAATGCTGTCAGATTTCCTTCCACAGACTGCCTTTGTAACTACCACTTTGACGTTTCAAAAACTTCAGAAAGAGATCAGAAAAATAATCCAAATGAATCAAGCGGTTTAGTTCAAATTTTCTGAAGGATTAGTTTTCCAATCTCTTTATGAAGTTTTTGAAGCATAAAAGTCAGGTGTGTCAAACTCATTTAAGGCTGAGGACCATATCGGAGAAAATGTCCCATTTTGTTAAAAATTACCTTTTGTTAAACCCTAGTTTGCTCACAATTACATTGATATTAACCATACAAACGAAAAAATTCTAGGAAAACTTTTTTTAAAGATGATGCAAGGTTATTTTAGGGGTGTACAATATCGACACAGTTTTTTATAGTGATAATTACCATATTATGTGTGTTTTTGAGATAGCACCTTGGTTGGTTTAAACCTGTCATGGATAAATAAATATGATACTAAAGCCACCAGTAGGTGGCAGCAAGTCTCTATCTTAATGAAGGATTCATTGACTCATTTATTCAAAACGTCTGATTCATTTAGAAACGAAGCTAGTGATTGTCTTTATGCATGGGCCACTGAATCATTGACTCAAATGATTTGTTCAAAAACACAGATTCATTCAGTATCAAATGAATGAGCTTATTCATAACTGTGAATGAGTACAGTGTTGCTCGGTGACGCACAATTGGTCTTAATTTGGCTTTCTTGTTTCTTGCCGAAACAGAGATAAACAGACAGCATTGTGACTAATATAACACACTTAATACTAGCATCTTGCTTGTTGAGCTGTTGTATAAAATCAATTCATTTTTGATCGCACTGAAAGTCGGGAAAGCAACACTCTTGTTATACTTAGACATTTCTTAACTATCATGACATAAATGTTAAAAATAAAATTTCTTACAGCACATTTTTGCCCCCATATCTTGAATTATATTTTAATCTGATAGCCTTCATCCGGCACTGAAAAACTCTCATTATGTGTTTGTTTTTTTGCAAAGTTACAAAATGTCAGCTCGCACATCATTAAAACAACAGTTAGGATATAAGTACACGATAAATATTGCACACTCATCGCTCATTTACTTTCTCCATGCAAAGCTGTCCAGTGCGACACAGTGTCATTTAATATCGCCCACATTTACCACAGCCTCGAGTAGTGATTAAACATAGCCTACCTGTCGAAGTTGAGATTACAAAACCTTTCAAGTCAAGTCAAGTCAAGTCTGCTTTATTGTAAATTCTTCCACATGTACAGTACATACATAAAGAGAATTGAAATTGCGTTACTCTCAGACCCTTGGTGCATACAGATAACACTAACAGTAGAACATTAAATACAGATAATAAAATATAAAGTACAACTATACAAATATACAAATAGGTCATGTAAAAAGAAAGATAAGTAAAGCAGCACAAGGCACATGGCAGATAGAGTGCAAACCAGTAAAGTAAGCAGTGCAGATATATTGTGCATGTAACAGTGCTTTCTTTCCTTTTCTCCTTAAATAGCCTGCCCACCCTTCCAGGACAAATGTCCTCTTTTGGACATTTAAAATCACCAGAAAATTGCCACACAAGCAAGTCAAACAAGTTGAAGTTTGTGTGAATCAAAAAGACACAGCTCAAAACACTTTCAATGTAATGACTTTTTAAAATATCTGACTGTCATAACATCACAAGACTGCTGTAAATAATGCAACTAAACTAAACACTAACATACTCAGAAAAAAAGACTCCTGATGAGATCAGTGAATCAGGCCACTATATGATGATAGAATTTGCTCCAAGTGTTCAAGTGAGCATGAAAACCACAAGTGTGTGTAGAACTTTTCATTACCTGATGGGACATACTTATAGTGTTGTAAAAATGCAAGTGTTTCCGAAGCCTTATTTTTATTTTCAATACTTTGCATTTTAAAACCAATTTTTCAATGTCTGTTCAGTAGTCCTTATAGCAGATGGCACAATTTAATTTTGTGGTGCTTGTAATTAAGTGATAAAAAGCAGTTGCATATTGTACATTGGAAAGGTTTCTGTGACCTCTCGTGCGATCTCGGCAAAAAGTCTAATGATTTAATTCCAGAACATGATGCATGATGGGATAGACTAAGCCTCAAATAGCGCTCTGTAGTGTGTATTTAGTGTGCATTAGAGCACTGCACTTTAGTGTTTTTAAGGCCTGGGACAGTCTTGTGCACTCACTTCCTGTTGCGCGCACATGCTCTCAAGTGGCCACGACCGCATGTGTGGGTATTTGGACAAGGAGAGTTTCTCTTTTGTATATGTTTTAGAAACACACAGTTACAGCAGCCAGAAAGAAAAAAAAAAGGGTCAAGAGCCCAACTAAAGCAAAAGCTCATCTCCACAACGGTGACTTCAAACTTTATGATTTTCAATAAAACATCAACATCTAAACTTCAGATAATTCTCAATAAAAAGTTTTGCATGAAAGAAATAAAGTGACTAGTTTGTAATAAGTGAAGATGCAGAGGTCTAGAGAGATCTAGAGAGTGTTTCATGTTCTGTTGTTGATGGTCATGTGACATTTTATTGTATTTATTTATTTGAATACACAGTGAAGGTATTTGATCATAATAATTTAGTAAATACCTCTAAATTAACAGTTGCCAGCTTATTTAAAAAATATGATTTTACTTTAATTTTAAGGTTTTTGTTTGGCACCCTGTGCTGCCAGTCATTTCACCATTTGTTTTACAGTAAAGTCTCAAGCCTCCAGGTTTTCATCCAAAATATCTTAAATTGTGTTCTGAAGACGGACGAAGCTTTTACGAGTTTGAAATGACATGAGGGTAAGTGAATAATGACAAAATTTTCATTTTAGTGTGGAGTATCCCTTTAAGAATTGTGCTATAATTACCCCACATACTCTGTTTTTTTTTCTGTTTTGGAGGAATGAGCATTGTTAAATTATATCATATTGTATCACTCATACTATAGGTTAGGGCTGTACAGTTGTTTATTATTAATTCAACAATAGCCATATTACTGTTTTATAGTTTTCATTAATAACCATTGCTAGATGATAACTTTTGACTAGTTCTCTTATGAATGTTGTTAGCATGACTTTGTGAAAATTTAACTACAGTACTCAGTAAAATAGTTTCTTCTCTCTCTTTTTTTAAATGTTTTTATTCCATAACCTTCTACAGATCTCTGCACTAGCATTATATGTACTGTTTTGACAGTGTTGATAACATTTCTGACAGATAATGTTTTTTTTTTGCATTTGCATTTGCATTTGCATTTGACTTAACTAATGTGATATCTTGTCAGCAATAACATGTCTGTGGGATTTTTTTGACTACTGTCAGTTTCTGGCGATCATAAAAAAAAGCAAAAAACGAAAATTAAATAAATATTAAAACATATTTCGGTTTATTCTTTTGTAAATAAGGAAAGATAAGGATATCCCTAACTCTAAACTGCAACTTCCCGCTCAAGTAAGGTGTCAAATTAAGTAGAAAAGACAAGTCAAAAGACACATATAATAATTGGGTCTGGCAACAACTATCTCAAGCCTCGTTCATTCTGCTGGTGTCTCGCATCGCTCATTTTCAAACCACGGGCGCTAAACATTCTTGCAAACTGTCTACACTTTATAACACTTGCAGACACGCATATGAGATGCTTTAAACAGCAGATTAGTCATTTAGAGAACACATTTTATTTTTGACCATGAAGAATTTACCGAGGTCCGGACCTCGGTGACCTCATAGCTGGCTACGGGCATGTTACTGTGCTCACACTGTTGACTCGTTATAAATATTATAAATATGTAAATACATTACAACTCTATATACAGTAAAAAACTAAAAATGTACAGTACTTTATAGGTGAAGCTGCTGCCAGTTAATTACTGGAAATTTACAGTAAAAAGTTTTACACTGCATGGTTTTATGGTTTTAATTGAAAAGAGTGTTACTGTCAGAATTTGGCTGTGTTTTGTTTTATTTATCTATTTATTAATTTACTTATTTTTACAGCAAAGTTTTACAGTAGATTACATTTGTTATAGACAAACAGACACACACAGGATATGTTCTTGTGCAAAAAGCACAGGATGTGGTTAGAAATGCACAGAACATAACATCAGCTGCCTACACAGAGCTCCAGCAGAGACATGCATTTTCACTTGTATATTTTAAATATACTCAAGAGTATAATGTTCATATTTCTATAAAGTACTGTAAGTAAAGTACTGTAGAATTAACAGTAAACTATAGGCAAACATGATGGATGTTACTGTCAGAATTTGGCCATGTTTTATTTATTTATTTATTATTATTTTTTTTTTTCAGCAAAGTTTTCCAGTAAATTATTTACATTTGTAAAAGACAAAGAGACAAACACAGGGTATGTTCTTGTGAGAAAAACACAGGATGTGGTTAGAAGTGGTTAAGTCTTGATATGCTTCAAGTCTTTACTTCAGCAGGGTTGAAATCAGGACACATCTTGACTTTTGATGATCACAATGCCTAAACATGCTACTGATTTAACTGGAATTTTATATAAATTAGGGTACAAGCTGTTTATTCACATTTATTAGTTTAACAACTGATATGATCAATTTCTGAAATGATTTGGGAAGCATCTCTAAAAATAAGGGGTGCCATCCACCAACTGAATGATAATAAATTGGTTACACAGATACCCTGAATACTGCTTTCACTTACTGATGTTGACAGCAGCTGCACAGAGATGGGGAGATCTTATCTGACTCCTCTAGATAGGTTAAACATCAGCAAAGAGCCATTATTTCATTTGATTGAACAACTACAATTATTTAATTACTTAGCCGAAGATATCCCCAAAATCTGTGTGAAAACTTTACAATAAATTGGTGCTCTAATGTGTTGAATGTGAGCGGCAACCTCCCGTTCTCTCTTTGAAGCCAATAAGGAAGTGACTAAAACTGTAATTCATCCACTGGCCGCTTGAGGCTGGCTGTAAAAGGGAGTCAGTCCCATAGACTCCCCATGTTAAAATGCCCAACTTTACAGCAGAAAAAAACATGTCTACAGCCTGGTTCAAAATATTATTTTGGTCTATATTGCTAATTTTACCCTTCGTGACAACTGTGAGGGGGGTGAATTTTTTTTATAACTCATCCGTTTAAATTATATTAAGCCTTACAGTTCTGCATAATTAAGGGCGTGGCCACTTGAGTGACAGGTGGATTGTCGCTGCTGACACTGCCGTCGAGCTAGGTGGGCGTTGCTTCAGCAACCAGCTCCCGCCTTTTTGCCTATTTTCGATTATCTGGGAGAGTCGCGCGGTAATGCACTGCCATGATGGCGATGGCCCGCTCTGCACACTTTGAGCTTCAAAAACGCTCTTCAGGAGTATGAAAGGATTTTCCGGACTAATTTCAAATGTAATTGCAAATTGTATTTTCAATTGCATTTTCAATATGTGAACGCATAAATTGTGACATAATCCAAATGCAATTGCAAATCTTGCATTACCGTTTGCATTTTCGCTTTCGCAAACGCAAAGTGAGTGTTAAATTTCAAATGAAAAAGTCCAAATTTGTAACTGTATTTCCCATGTCTTACGAGTTAAGAGCCTGTCATATTTAAATAGCAATATTAATTACCACATTTGCTTTTTCACTCTCTCTGCATCGTGCATGTAACCTGCCAAAACTCAAATGAAATCGCAATTCCTTTTGCATTTGACACTAAAGGCAGGTGCCAATCAGTTCATGCCTGTGTCAACAAACAGACAGACTTCTTGGCACAATACTTAATTCTGTCTTTTTTACCCCAAATGCAGTGATTATACCCTGCTTACAGCTGGAGCAACAACGGTACGCACAACAGGTCAATATTCACTATTACCCAAACACTTTTCACTGTGCTCGACAGTGGTTGCTAGGGTGTGGCTAGGAAGAGGTTAAGGTGATTCATTATTGGCTGCTCACTTCCCCGAGTCAAACAAGCCCACCCTCGTGTCTCTATGACACTGTGATCCAAAGATATCTGTCTGGGACTTTTATAATAGCAGTCTATGGAATCAGTTGCTAGGGTGCTCTAAATGGTTGCTAGGGCAGCTGCCAATGATCCTGAGAGTCTGATTGGTTGCCTAAATAATGACCCCACCCCCATATCTCTATAATATGAAGCTTAAATGGTAGATCAGTAATTTGGCTTTCTCAAACCAACTTAATTAACTACTCAGCTGTTATTTTAAGTATTGTGATATTAATAACAAATAACAGTAATTCACTTTTTATACAGTAAAATTACTGTTTTTATACAGCATTTTCTCTGTTTTCTTAAATTACATACAAATGTATGCATTATTAGCAAATAGGCCTATTATTTGCAGTACAATCATCAAGATCAACATCACTACATTTTGTTTAATATAACATGTACAGCAATACAAATTATTAGCAATACAGTATACATCACTGTTACACATGCATTTTCCTTTATTTAAAGGCAGTAACGGTGTAGTTGATGGTGCAGTGATAGTTTCATTAGCTCATGCGTGTGTACTGTAAGATAATGGTCAACTGCAAGAGATTTACATTTTACACAATAATATTACAGGAAATACCTGTTAAAATAACAGTGTTTTTGTAAAACATTTAAGAAAAACTAGGATATAAATTTTAATATTTCACTTTAATTTTACAGTTTTTGTTTGGCAGCTGCTTCTGCCAGTCATTGACGTGTTTTATATATATATATCTTTAACCATTATTTCCATTAATGGTAAACGTTTGGTACCCTGTGCTACAATTAAGTTTATTTTTTTATTTTTACAGTGTATGTAATTTTTGGCAACGTCCTTTTACAGTTTTCCACCCTAAGGTGGTGTAGTTATATGGGAATTCATAGTTTTTACTTCCAAAAACAATGTTGCTCCATTTAAATTTTTCACCTTATGTGGTAAGGTTTTTACTTCGGAAGTCTACAAATCACACAACTTTAAGAAAATGGGTGTTAACGTCAGTGATATGATCTATTTTTTTGTTAGCTGAAGAAGGAAGAAGTCAGCTGTTTTAACATGGATCATATTCAATTCAAGTTTATTAGTATAGCGCTTTTCACAATACAAATCATTGCAAAGCAGCTTTACAGAAAATTAAGTTTCTACAATATAATTAGTAGTAGCTCATCAGTGGAGACTGTCAGTTAATGTACATATGGCAGAAATGTACAGAAAAATAAATTAAAGACATAATCAAACAGACAATGAACACTATTAACAGCAATTATTATATGTTGCAATCAAACTTATAGCAAAATTTGGTAGTTCTTTATGTTGTTTCAGGGTTGGCATCATCTGAGGTCCTCTGAGGAGTGGGCATCATCTCTTCTCAGGTGTTCTGGATTCAGACTGAAGCTTGTGTGAATCCTAGTTACGGCAAACAGAGAAACAAACAGAGACATACTTACCATAGCGTATACAATTGTGACAACGTTCTTAGATCTGGAAGGAGGAGGCGGGAACTGGCGAACATTTAAACAAAGCTTTAATAATAAAATACAAACAAAACTTAAAATAGCGTGACAGCTCCTCATGGCGACTGCCGCGCACAAACAGAACCAAAACAAAATAAAGTCTCCTATCTCTTCTTGCATTGTCGCCACTCCTCCTTTTATCCTTCTTGAGCTCCTTCATGGGACTCAAGACCGGTGAGTGGCACAGGTGTCGTGCATTATCACTTACGCCACCGGCCTCACTCCGTTCCTACGGCTCTTGGCTGGATAGTGAGCGAATGGCCCCGACAGGCTGCAAAGAAATGCCACAAAGGTGGTGGAGAAACCGGAGAAACCGCCACATTCAACAGCAGTAGTGACCGGTGTATTGAGGCAGTGACAGACTGCAGCTTCTAAATGGAACTGAACCAGCCCCAGAAAGAAAGGCCCCGATAGGCCATGAGTCAAAGGCTACAAGAGGCCATAGAGAGGATAGACACTTAAAGCCATGATGGAAGGCCGCGAGAAGCAGTGAAAGAATAGATGTAATGAATTGGTGTGACACCACCACCATTATTTGCTTAACCACTTAAACTCTGCAAAATAGCATACAAAATGTTCGTGTTTCATTTGCAAAGCCTTCCTTATATGGTATCAGCCCATATATGGGTTCATTTGAAAGCTTAGAGTGTCTTCTTTACAAAGAATACCATTAATTTGGGTTTTATGATTCATAAAGTAGTGAAATTAAGCTTAGAAATATATTTGTCCCACACACAAATTTCCGCCTAACAATAGCGAATAATTTTTGCGAAGAATGTGTATTTTATATATTTTTCACAAAACAGTCAAGTCATATATCACAAGAAAGCTCTCATTCTCAGAAATCTGTGACAATCACAGATCGAATTATCTTCAATAAAAGCGCGATGTGAAATTTCTCACCTCAGAGCAAATTTTTATTTATACTCGTAGCACCGCTTCAGTCAGCCGCAAACAGCCACAAATATTTATATACTCTATATTATCTTTTAGATTAGAATCTCTTCTTTCAAACAAGACCATTTTTACGTTTCTGCGTGCTTCCATCGGTGAGATATAAAGCGTTTTGTCCAGACGCGCATCAAGGATAAAAAGGCGCACGTTCGTCGAAAGACGCGCTTCCTATATCAAAAGCGCTCTCGGGTTGAAGGGAATTATGTTCTATAAATCTGAGCTCGGTTGTGAAGCGCTATTAGTCAGATCAGATGTCAATCAGCAGTGGGCTGTGGAATTTGACACCTCTGCGTCATCAGCGGGGAAAGGTGGGGGCAGTGAGTGACCCCTTCCATGTCCGCGGTGGACCCTGGGATATGTAGTTTTCGGCTTATTATATACAACGCTCGCACGCGGAAAAGCTTTCACATATGCTTCTAGGAAAATACCAATTTATAATAATCATATTACAAGTTATGGATGATCACCGGCGCCGTGGAGAGGAATGGACGCGCGTCTGGTGAGGCTATAAGCGTGTTAGGTACTTTTTTTATCTTTGAATCTTTATTTTGAAACGTGAAAGCACAGCTGACAATCTGATAAACTGTTTATTGACAGAAAAGTACAGTACATGATGCATTTCAGTAAATATACAGTAAATACACATGGATTATTACAGTGCTGTGTGGATGAACATATATTTGTTTCTTTGACGCTCTAAAGGCCATATAGCAGCTCCGGTTAGCGGATAGCCCGCAGCTCGCGACCAAACAGACAGAGAGGGTGCTGAAGATGCTGAAGTGATACAGGATTGCTGAGGTCAGATGCTCTGAATCAGTATACCAATACAGAATGCACATGAATGAAATGATATAAAGCTGGAGAATGTGGATTCTATTTTAGATTGTGATAGACCACATATATTTTATAAAGTAATGCAGTTTGCTAGAGCACACAGGGCCTGAGTTATCTACTTTCAAAGAAAGTGTTTAGAACCAACAAAAAAGTGCCTTGTATTGAGGTGGTTCATCATGTGAAAAACAACACAAATAATAATATTTGTCACAAACAGCAGCTTTTTATGTCACTTCAAAGGGTTTTCTGTAAAAGGATATAAAGATATTGCATTTATTCCAAAGTATATGGGTATGGGGAGTCTTCAAATGTGGGTAGGCGGAAAATGTATACAAAAAGGTTATTATTCCTCCCTTTAGATGGAATAGAATAACTTTTGCATAGATTATGATAGAAACAAATTTCCTTTTTCCTCTATTAGCTGGCATGTGCTGGAAACAAATACAATTGTTTGCAGGATGCTGGACCTCTCAGAACCTGAGCTATACAATTTCAAACTTCAGTTTATAAAAAAAAAAATCAAAAAGCGCCTTTTTTCCCCCATTTATTATAACACAGACAACATATAAAACCATTTTTATCAATTTCAACACTGTTTTATGTAATTTCAAAGGATTTCCTGTAAAATGATACCAAACTTTTGTATGTACACCTCTGCATGTGGGTATGGGAAGCTTTTGAATTTGGGTAGGAAAAATGCCAGGCGGAAATCCCCAAAATAGCTTTGTGCTTAAGAGGTTAATTTACCTTAAACACTCAGCATTAAATTTTTAACAAAATGCATAAATATTTACAAATGAATGACTGTATAAGCTATCTTATGACAGGCCGCATTTTGGACAGGCATCCTCTCCAAAATCACCATATATGGAGCTTAGAACGCCTAGTTTTACTGTGCATAACATCATCTGCATTAGAGGCTGACATTTTTTCAGGGCTCCTGTGGGAGTTTTATAAATTGTATAAATTGGAAACAAAATCACTATTAATCATGCAATGGTTGGTCTATGTGGTGTTAACCTTTCCTGTTTCTGTTTCCTAACCGTGGTTGGGATACACAGGGGAGATCCGTCTTCTCCAGGGCCGGAAGTTCTCCTCCCGGGGTTAACTCCCTAAACTTCACGCTGCTTAGTGCGATGGTAGCATAAAAAAAAACAAAGAGGCCGTCTTGGCGAAGAATTTAGGTGCTTTATTTTGCTGGCTGCACTGAGATACGCTGCACACAGCTAACTACCTGCACCGGTCACCGTCTCCCTCTCACACACACTCATCCGCTGCTTCGCGGGGGAACAGACAGGAGGGGGGGGCGCGCCTCGGACACGCGCACTCACTCACTCTCATTCACACAAACACACTGAGCTGTCCTAAACTAAACACGTTGAAGACACATCCCGCAACACTACCCCCACCATGGACTGGCAATTAACACTAATTCCATTCCATCTAAATGTACTTAGCACACACTCTCTATATCTGTAGGCCTAAAACGTGAAGAGATAGCTGTGTCCCAAATAGTATGTAAATTCAAATGGGTAGGTTATACTAATTTAACAAGTGTCTAAACAGTGCTTAAAGTTTTAAGCTCATTCAACAGTGAACACAGGAGTGAAAAATGATTAGAAATGCAATAGTCTCTAACAAAACATAAGAGTACATCACCTTTTAAATCCTATTCTTCGGTGACCGGAGGTAAAACTGTCTAATACAGTAATAATCAAAACATACATTGGATGCAATAAAGTGCAAGCACGTAAAAGCATTTAAAAACTCTTCAATTTTTTTTTTTTTTTTTTTCTGAACGTAAAAAAAAAATGCTTTTTGTAGAAAAAAAATATAGAACAAACCAGACTAGAGTCCAAAAATGTGAACTATAAAGTCTCTAGTGCGAATATAACTGTCATGGGTGACTCACTCAGTGACCCAGTCCCCATACCGTAGGGGTCCTCGGCGCTGACGTTGGGGCCGAGGTTCGCGCGGAGACTGGTGGTGTGGCCCTCCTACCGCACCCCCACCATGGTCAAGTACCACATGGGAAGGAGTGGGTGGAAGAGACCCAATCATGTGAGTGTTAGTAGCAGGTGGGGTGGATGGCCGGGAGTCGCTGGGGCCATCACTCGAGGCAGTAGAGTAGAGGCTGTGCAGGCCGAGATCCTCCCGGTCTGCTGGGTGCCCGTCCACTGCTGGTGGCAGGATTTCAGAAGGGGTCCAGTTCTGGGATTGGTCCAGGACCCAGGTGTTGTCTAGGGGCTCACGGCTGCGGTAGCATTTGAGTTGATCATGGTGGACGACTTTGACCTTAGCTCTGGGGCCCTTTTGGATCCGATAGACTAGATCGTCTAAATGTCCCATAACAAAGTAAGGTCCTTCATAGGAGGGGAGGAACTTTTTGACTTTGTTTTTGACATGACGTGTTCCTTTGATGAGATACCACACAGCGTCGCCGACTTTGTACTGTGTGTGACAAGCGTTTTTGTCGTATTGTCTTTTTGCACGTGTGACCGACTCACCAAGGGCTTCTCGGGTGATGTTGTGAGCCAGTTCCAACCGCTCACGCATTTGTTGCACATACTCGGGGGCTGAAGGTGCATGGTCAGAGTCCGGGGGCAAACCAGCCACAAGGTCCACTGGCTCACTTATTTCACGACCGAACATCATGTAGTTAGGGGTGAAACCAGTAGCGCTGTGCTTGGTCGCTCTGTAGGCCATAACTGCATATGGAATCATCAGGTCCCAATCCCAGTGACAGTGTTCTGCAGTAGAGGCCAGGATCTTTTGGAGTGTGGCGTTGAAACGTTCAACTTGGCCGTCGGACTGCGGTCTGAATGGCGTAGTGTGGGTTTTGTCGATGCCAAACAAACGGCACATTTCTTGGAATACCTCTGATTCAAAATTGCGTCCTTGATCGCTGTGCAGAGAGTGAGGCATTCCAAAGCGACACACCCATTCAGTTGCAACAACGTTTGCTACTGTCACAGCCTTTTCGTCAGGGATTGCGAATGCTTCAGTCCATTTTGTGAAATACTCCTGTATTACGAGTATATAACTGTTTTTACGTTCTGTCTCATTGAGTGGGCCCATAATGTCCAGTGCAATGCGCTCCATGGGGGCTCCAACTCTGACAGTTCCCATGGGTGCTTGTGGAGTCTTGTGGGGTCTGGCTCTGCATGCGCAGTTTGTACAAGTCCGGCACCAGAGGGCCACATCTTCTCTCATGTGGTACCAGTAGTATCTGGTTTGAAGTCTGGCCACAGTCCTTTCAATACCAAAATGTCCACCTACTGGCCCTTCATGCATTTGGCGCATCACATCGGGTTGCATTTTGCGGGGAAGAACAATTTGAGGATAGAACTGTGTGTCATCTAAACAGTAAAAACGGCGGACCAGTACTCCATCTCTGAAGTACAGTCTTCTCCATTGACTCCAGTACGTTTTGGTGGCTGGGCTGCATGGGGAGACTGTGACCCACGGGGGCCGCTCACTACTGGCCTCTAACCAAGCTCTGATTGGTGCAATGTCTGTATCAGCAGCTTGAGCCTGGCGCAACTCCTCCATAGTCCAGCCAGTAAATAGTCTGGTCTCATTTGTGTTTGTCACATAAATAATCTCTGTTTGTGTTAAAGTGTCTGTGTTGGTAACATTGACAGCGCTTACCCCCACCGGACTCAGCAATAGGGAGCTGGTGTCAGAGTCCAAATCACACTGAATTGCTTGGTGACTTGTGGTTCTCCGCTGCGAGGAAGGGTCCTGCAGATTACAAGGACAGGACTGGCGGCAGGGCCTGCGGGAGAGACTGTCAGCATTTGTGTGTAAGCGACCTGGGCGATGGATGATTTCGAACTCGTACTCCGCTAGCTTCTCAAGCCACCGGGCTAACTGACCTTCCGGCTCTTTCATTCTCGTGAGCCAGCGCAAGCTGCTGTGGTCGGTTCGTACCCTGAAAGGCCTCCCAAGTAGGTATTGCCGAAAATGGGATGTGAAATCGACAATGGCTAGCAGCTCCCGTCTCGTAGTACAATAGTTCTGTTCAGCTTTGGCTAGTTTGCGGCTGCCGTACGCCAACACCCGCTCTGTGCCACCCTGCATTTGCGACAGAACAGCGCCGATACCTGTGTCGCTGGCATCGGTGTCCAGGATCATTTCACCATGGTCCAGAGGATAGCCTAAGACAGGGGCTGTGATGAGGTGGTGCTTGAGCGTGTTGAAGGCGGCTTGGTGTTCAGCGTGCCACTGAAAGTGTGCATTCTTCTTTGTCAGGTTATGTAATGGCTCGGCAATGGAGGCAAAGTCTTTCACAAACCTGCGATAATAGGAGGCGAGGCCAATGAAACGTCTGACCTCTTGGACTGATGTGGGAGTGGGCCAGGCTTGGACCTTGTTGACTTTATTGGGGTCAGTGGCCACACCGTGCTCAGACACAATATGACCTAGATAGACAACTTGGCGGCGGAATAGGCAGCATTTGGCTGGTTTCAGTTTGAGATTCGCCTGTTTAAGTCTCTGGAACACTTGGCTCAGTCGCTGCAGCATCTCGGGCACATCCTTGGCCAGCACAATGATGTCGTCCAGGTAGACGAGGCAGGTCTCCCACTGCATGCCAGCAAGGACGCGGTCCATAAGGCGTTGGAACGTCGCCGGGGCGTTACATAAGCCGAACGGCATAACGTTCCATTCGAATAGTCCATTACGGGTGCAAAAGGCGGCTGCACGGCGGGCTCTTGGTGTTAGCTCAACTTGCCAGTAACCTGAAGCAAGATCCAAAGTGCTGAACCATTTGGCGGTGGCGAGAGTGTCCAGCGTGTCTTGGATGCGGGGAAGCGGGTACGCGTCAGTGATGGTGTGGTTGTTGAGCGCCCTGTAGTCTATACAAAGGCGATAAGTCCCATCCTTTTTACGCACCATAACGATCGGTGAGGCCCAACTACTGTGGCTGCGTGTGGCGATGCCGCTCTGGAGGCCCTCACTGATCTGCTGTTCTGCGCTTCGCTGCTTTTCCCCAGCCATACGACGAGGAGGCTGCTTCACCGGAGGTCCTGGCCGGGTTATGATGTCATGCTGCACAAGACTGGTCCGGCCCAGATCACCAGGTCCCCTGGAAAAGACACTTGCATAGGCACACAACAGGTTAGATAGTTCAAGTTTTTCATTGTCATTAAAGTCAGTGGAACTCTGGGCGTAGAGCTCCTGGAGGTGCTCTGGAACTGCAGGGGGGCTGGCTGGAAAGTCTGCCGCTGTGGAGACACTGGACGAGGGCAGAGCTTCAGCGGGCTGGAGGAGGCCTGCAATGGCACCTTCTTTAATAGTCACAGCCTTGTTGCCAGGGTTAAAGAGGCGTAATGGAACGATGTTGGTGGGCTGTGCGTTGACTAGGGCTCTGGCTATGAGTACTTTGTGCTTTTCAACGAAGCCTTTTGTGGGGCTAAGCATCATGTCTCCCTGAGCGTCCCTGCAAAAATGCACGTTGCCCTTGACTAGGTACTCTTGTCCCGCTTCAACCACAACAGTTCTGGCTACTCTTACAGCGTGTGACTTTGGAACAGTTTCTGGGTGAAAGTAGGGCACTTCTTCTCCAAACAGAATTATGCGGTGTTTACCGAAATCAAGGCGGGCCTCAGCTTGGGTTAGGAAAGGGTGGCCAAGCAGCACCTCATTGCCCTCTATATCCGCTACAAGGAAGTCCACTTCAACTTGACGGTTGTTGATACTGACCGGTATTTTGGCCTCACCGAGCACTGGCACGTCTCCTGGTCCCACCCCGAGCAAAGTCTCTACGGTGGATGACTGAAGCGGTGGTCTCACGTCTTGGTGAATGGCGTTGTATTGGTGAAGGGGCAGCACGCTCTTCCGCGCTCCGCTGTCCAGGACTGCACATACCTCCAGCTCAGATATGCGCATGTGAATATTCATTTCACGATTCTGGCCTTTAAGGTGGAACACAGTGGCCAGCGGGCTTTCTTTGGCAGTGCTTGCAAGAAAAGTCTTTGTATTTCTTTGAGGGGACGAGCACTGGCTCTGTTTGTGACCCCAACCATTACAGTTATAGCAGCGAATGTCACCCCTTTTAAAGTTCTTGTGCTGCTGTATTGTTTTAGAGGATGTGCGTGGGGCAAAGTGATTGGGTGATGGGCTAACTACAGAGGTAGTGGGAGTCATAGTCTCATTTTTGTCTCCTTCCCTGACAACAGCAGCCCGGGGCCTGCGTTCAGTGAGGTTGCGGGCCCCTGGCTGCATGATGCTGGTGACATAGGAAGCAGCTCTCTTGGTAGTGTCATGACGGTGGGCTATCTCGTAAGCTTTAGCTAGTGTAGCTGGACGTTTCTCTAACAGTCTTTGAACTAGCTCTGCATCACCCAGGCCGTTTGTGAAAACTTCAACAGCTATAGCGTCTTGCTCAGCCTCTGACCAATCACCATAAGCTACAGCTACTTTTCCATAAATGTCATCTCTGAACACATGAAGTGCCTCACCAGATTTACGTACTCGTTGCCTCAGCTCTACTGCTACAGCCGCTGCATGATCTGAAGAAGGGCCATAAGCAGTCTCGAGTTCCTCCAGCAGGCGGCGGTAGTCCCATTTGGATGAACGAGGGTTTCTGTGGACGATGGCGCCTGCAGCTCCGGTGAGGCAGAATTTCAGCTGAATGGCCATTGTTTTGACTGACCAGTGATTTGCCTCTGCGCAGCTCTCAAACCTGTGCAGAAACTCTCTCCACGGTGTGCTCCCGTCGTAGTGGCCGGGACGTAGAGTGGGGACTCTCTCTTTGGGGTTATAGTCCTCATCACTGTCCGACAGAGGAGGCTGACGGGACGCAAAGCGGCTCTTACGTGTTGGAGATGAGGGACAGGGCTGGTGCAATGGGAAATGTCCATGTTTTACAGTCATGTCAGGATTAATAAAAGAACATGGCATGGGAAGTGTACTGGCTTCAGGTTTGGATATAGCGGGTGTGCTTTGTACAAAACTTCCAATGTGAGCATTGGCAAAGGGATTTGTGACCTCATAGTGCCCCTTAAACGGCATGTCTGGAGCGGAATATGCGAAAATGTGACTGTCTGGCCTTCCCACAGAGCCATGGCTTTGACTGTTGCCTCTGCAAAAAGGATTTGTGGGCGAAAAATGGGCGGGGCTGTCGAACGGCGCGAACAGATCTTCTCCATTAGCAAGCGTGTTAGTGCAACTTTCATCACACAGGAATGGGTTATAATGTTTGTGTTTTCTCTCCGCCTTGCGTTCATAAGCTTTCACAGTACCGTGACTGCTGTCCTCTACATTGGTTAGCGACATGAACGGGTTTGAGTAGTTGGTTTCCCGTCCGTAAACATCGGAGGGATAGCGAGCGGCCGCCATGTTTGTATTAGCTTAGCCGCGCCGCTATTACACTGGTATTACAGTTACTCGGCTTTACTTTTTATTGCTTTTTTTATTTTCAATGCTCACCAGTCTTTTAACAACGTGAATGTCCCTTCGTGGTCGCCAGTGTTAACCTTTCCTGTTTCTGTTTCCTAACCGTGGTTGGGATACACAGGGGAGATCCGTCTTCTCCAGGGCCGGAAGTTCTCCTCCCGGGGTTAACTCCCTAAACTTCACGCTGCTTAGTGCGATGGTAGCATAAAAAAAAACAAAGAGGCCGTCTTGGCGAAGAATTTAGGTGCTTTATTTTGCTGGCTGCACTGAGATACGCTGCACACAGCTAACTACCTGCACCGGTCACCGTCTCCCTCTCACACACACTCATCCGCTGCTTCGCGGGGGAACAGACAGGAGGGGGGGGCGCGCCTCGGACACGCGCACTCACTCACTCTCATTCACACAAACACACTGAGCTGTCCTAAACTAAACACGTTGAAGACACATCCCGCAACAGTGGTAATACAGTAGCCTACATCGGGCAGGACATCCAAAAGCCCACCTATCATTTATTGACCTCAAATATAACTTTTCATCTAAAAGATGTATGTAGTAACAACTTTACATGGCTGCTCAATCTAATGTTAACCCACAGAAATGTGCGCTATTGAAGTGTGTGTGGAAACTGAACAGCAGCGTGCTCACAGCAGGACAGATGGAGGCACCGGTGCTCTCACTTGCTCTTAAAATACTCCGTATTTTTTATTGCTAAAAATCATCCACTGTTTCTTGAAGTGCCCTTCTGCGTCATCATCACGTGCCCACACTGAGGCGCCGTCATCATGCAAAGAATCTGCGCAAAGGATCATGGGAGCCCAAAGTGTCCATCAGTTGTACCCTTTGAAATCTATCATTCCGAAGGGCCCTTTAAAGTGGCCAGTTTTGAGCACTTCAGTTTGGAACAACCCTTCAATATGGTGGCCATGATTGTTTTCACTCCGAAGTGCCCTTCGGAGGGCGACATTTCCCGTTTGGAATGCACAGTAAGACGCGAGCAGCACCGACGCGACAGCTCAGAAGCACTCAGAATGACAGCGTGAACTAAAAGCCCCGCCAATGTTTCACATCATCCTCCGAGAAAACTCCAACACCTATATGGCAACACTACCAAACAAACACAAACATTCTCCGCAATGCCAGAGCAATGCCAATCTAATGTAGATCTAGTGTGTATCTTGGAGGAATGTCAAACTCGCAATAATTCGCAGGAGACAAACTTAATTATATGCAAGCGACCCAGGGAAAGTCGAGCAATAAGTCAAGCAACAGTTTAAGCAGCGGCAGTATTTATATTGCTTGTGTTGAGTGCCGATTGGCTAGATTCATTAAGTGGCATTAAGTCTTTCTAGTAGAACTTGTGCTGTCGCTTCCAGTTCCTGGATCAACATCCATGGCCATTTGTGTTGAGGCAAGTTGGAGCTAAACTCTGCAGGACAGTGGCCTTCCAGAACCAAGTTTGGACACACCTGCTGTATAGGATGGCCTGGATGAGTGTGAGATCTCCCGGCCTTAAGTTGTGTCCCAGTCCTGCCCTGCTGTATAGTTAAAGGTTCTTGTTAATTCACAACCACACTGTTAAGATTTCAGAACACACACACACACACACACACACACACAAAAACTGTCACCTCTGACTTTTGCACAAAGTTTATTTTATAATTAGTTAGCTCTGAGTGTTCAAATAGAAAGGAATTACATTGTTTTACATATGCAAATAAACTGCATATTTTCATAAATCACATGACCACCATAAGAGGTGTTGTCCTCATATGTGTCATGTATAGTCTACTGTGAATATACCTGTTGATCTATTTTCCTGCAAGTGTTTAAAGTCATCTGGGATCAGAAGGACCATAAAAACAGCAACTAAATCCATTTAAAACTGATTTATTGCCTGATTACTCTTGACCCACCTATTAAAATGTAACGAAAATCATATTTTATACACAATAAAAGGATACTCATTTTCCTGTTTAAGACATTTTAATCCATCTTCTCAGCTCAAAACTCACCGGCGAGTGTTTGATCAACATCTGATTATGATCTGATCTGGACTCAGCTTATAATATGAGGCAGAAATATATTTTTAGATTTATGTGATGCTATTTTATTTTTTTATACATTGCTCTTCAAAAATACTAGAGAATGCTTGATGAACAAAGGCAAATCACATATCACCGTAATATTGAATTTATTTGTATTCATGTTTCATGTCATTGTGCCTCTGCTTCTTTGCTGTGATTCTGGACTTCCTCGTATCATATTTTGTACATCCGCATGACAAAACTCCTTTCACTTTCGTTTTTGGCTGAAAGAATAGCATTAGTGAGACGGGAGAGAGGAAATTTTGTGGAAAATTAACAGAAAAAGGAAAGATCATTTTCTGTAAAGATTTGTGACGTCTATATGAGAATTTATCAGTGGTTTCCTAAATGTGCGTACTTTTGGCCTTAAAGCCAGTTGATATGTGATCACATATAAACGGAAGCAGACGAGACTGAATAGGTATGTGTGTTCTGTTGTGTGTAATAATGATAAACTCAGTTTGCACTGTGTGTATCTGTCCTTCAGTGGAAACACAGTGATTATTCCGAGGTTTTCCTTGAGGTCCGCTTCTGTTGACCCTTTTACAGCCCTTTGCTGCTCTGGCCTGACAGAAAACAATCCCAGTGATACATGAGGATATATACCATCTCATGCATATATAGGCCTACATGTATGTCAGCAGTTTGTTTACTTCTTCAGTAGACGTTGGCGACTAGTGTCTTTTATGGAAAGAAAAAAATAACTTTAACTAAAAGTAATATTAAGTATTTTATTTAGCAACACTGCTATGAAATTTTCAGACTCCTCATGTGTGGAACCAAATGGCCAAGTAATAAATTGAGGCTGTATTTAATCGTTTTACTTATTTGACTATTAGAGAAACCATTAAGCCATAATTTTAATATATATATATATATATATATATATACTGCTCAAAAAAATTAAAGGAACACTTTTTAATCAGAGTATAGCATCAAATAAATTAAACTTCTGGGATATTGATCTGGTCAGTTATGTAGCAGAGGGCGTTGTTAATTCATTTCAGCTGCTTTGGTGTTAATAAAATTAACAACAGGTGCACTAGATGGGCAACCATTAGAAAACCCCCAAAACAGGAATGGTTTTACAGGTGGACGCCACTGACATTTTTTTTTCCCTACTCATCTTTTCTGATTGTTTTTCACTAGTTTTGCATTTGGCTAGGGTCAGTGTCACTACTGGTAGCATGAGACGATACCTGGACCCTACAAAGGTTGCACAGTCAGTCCAACTCCTCCAGGATGGTGCATCAGTATGTGCCATTGCCAGAAGGTTTGCTGTGTCCCCCAGCACAGTCTCAAGAGCATGTAGGAGATTCCAGGAGACAGGCAGGGACTCTTGGAGAGCTGGACAGGGCAGTAGAAGGTCCTTAACCCATCAGCAGGACCTGTATCTGCTCCTTTGTGTGCAAGGAGGAACAGGATGAGCAATGCCAGAGCCCTACAAAATGACCTCCAGCAGGCCACTGGTGTGAATGCATCTGAGAAAACAATCAGAAACAGACTTCATGAGGGTGGCCTGAGGGCCTGACGCCCTCTAGTGGGCTCTGTGCTCACTGCCTGGCACCGTGTAGCTTGATTGGCATTTGCCATTGAACACCAGAATTGGCACGTCCGCCTCTGGTGCTCTGTGCTTTTCACAGATGAGAGCAGGTTCACCCTGAGCTTGGTGACAGATATAAAAGGGTCTGGAAAAGCGGTGAAGAATGTTATGCTGCCTGTAACATTGTTCAGCATGACCGGTTTGGTGGTGGGTCAGTGATGGTCTGGGAAGGCATATCCATGGAGGAACACAGGTTAGACAATGGCACACTCCATTAGGTATCGGGATGGAATCCTTGGACCCGTTGTCAGACCCTACGCTGGTGCATTGGGTCCTTGTTCCTCCTGGTGCACGACAATACAGGGCTTCATGTGGCGAGAGTATGCAGTCAGTTCCAGGAGGATGAAGGAATTGACACCACTGAATGTCCCCCACGCTCGCCTGACCTAAATCCAATAGAACACCTCTGGGACATTATGTTTCGGTCCATCTGACGTCGCCAGGTTGCACCTCAGACTGTCCAGGAGCTCAGTGATGCCCTTGTCCAGATCTGGGAGGGAATACTCAGGACACCATCCTTCGTCTCATTAGGAGCATGCCTTGACGTTGTCAGGCATGCATACAAGCACGTGGGGGCCATACAAACTACTGAGTACCATTAGCTTAAATATAGCCATTTCAGCTTAATGGACTAGCCTGCTGCATCCTTTTTACACTTTAATTTTGAGTGTCTTTGAATTCAGCCCTCTGTGGGTTAAAATTTTTTAATTTCCATTAAAATTTGTGTCATTTTTTCATTCCTAACAAATTGCCAAGTCCATATCAGTATAGATATCCTGCATGATATTTTTCCCCATTGAGATCTGATGTGTTTTCAAAGTGTTCCTTTAATTTTTTTGAGCAGTGTATATAATAGCACATTAACAATAATCTATAGAACATAGTATGAAAGTCTGTGATCAATAAAACAAATCAGAAAGTGTGGAATTTTAGTGCATTCTTCTATTTTGAGAGATCCACCAGATGGCGCTAAAGGTTATACTTAAAAAAAAAAATAACTTCTGATGATGTTGAGAAGTGTGAATAATTTCATCAATCAAAGCTCTATCAGTGTGTATGACGTCACGTCACTTTTGTGAGTTCTTCTTTTCTGTGTTTTGTCAGCATGGATCCAGTGGGAGTGAATTCAATAGAGACTGCAGCTCTAGGCAGACCCTTCCAGCTGGGGATGCTGTATGACTGCAGGAGAGATGCTCTTGTACCAGGTGCTGCAGAACCAATTATTCTCTTTCTACCAAACTTTGATGGCAGCATTAACAGCTAAATTCAAAATCCTGGCAAAAATGTATCTCTGAGTTAAACTGTTTGAATTTGAGGGTAGTACTGTTTTATGATATATTCTCCAGTTGCTCAGGGTTCCTCAGTTAGTTTTTGCTGAGGGCTGAATTCTGCCAACAATACCAAGCCAAGGGCCACTGACCTATATATATATATATATATATATATATATATATATATATATATATATATATATATATATATATATATATATATATATATTATTATTATTATTATTATTATTATTATTATTACAATTATTATATTATTATAGTAACACAGTAGTCTCTTATATTCAAACAATTATGAACATTTTCGCATTTAGACACAGAAGAACTTTGCCTGTTGAATATTAAAAACATGCAAATCAACTGTTCCTGCTCATCTCCAGACTGGATCTCTTCTCTCCACTTTCCCTAATTGCAGATTCAATTATTAGATCTGTCAGCATAGTTAGGTTTTGGGGTTGGTTTGCGGCACTATTATAGTACATCGTGTATACACTCACTAAACAAAGAGTGAAAGCTTTTTACAGTATATGAGCACTCTTTGCAAGCTTTCTAGTCTACAATCCATTTAAAACTTTGTTTTTCGGCCACAAACACGTTGCAAAGTTTCGGGATTGACGTCTGCATATTTATGCGGGATTCACTCTCGAAGTAATAGTGATTTACATACTGATAATAACCATAGCAATAGACAGGACTCGAACCAGCAACCTTCTGATTACAAGTCTAATTCTCTAACCATTAGGCCACAGCTGCCCCTGATTATACTGGAATCTGGTTGATACGCTTTTATTGCAAAACCATAAACAACAAAATACAAATGCACTAAATAAAATAATTGAATAAATGCATATTTACAATTTAAGCAGTTAACTAAAATAAGTAGGCTTTTCATTAAATATATAACTAGAGAAGGCTGACTATAATCAGCTTGCTTGCTTGATTTAGTGAGATAAGCCTACTCCTCACCTGAATTAGAAAAAAGCTAGTGACGCGAAGACAACGTTTGAGCGTGTACACGCAATAGCTGAGTAAGAACAGAGATGATTCATTAAAGAACAATGTATATTTAAAAGCAAACATCCAGTTTTGTGTGAGTGAAGGAAATCCACTTGCGAGTGGAGAGATTCATCCTCGCGCATTACATGGATCAAGTCATATTATGCACGCTCAATATTTGTCATATATCATGCTATAGAAACTGCCTAAAATTAAGTATAAAGAGGTGAAGAAAGCAGCCCTGTAGGCAGCTACACATGCCAGGATCCGCCACTGCCAGATGCAGTTAGAAATTTACTAAAAACAAGCCTATCGCAAGACATCTGGTGGGGCACCAGGGGTGGCCAGCCAAATTTCAGGGGGGCCGGTGGCACCCCTGGCCACCACGTAGACACGCCCCTGTTTCCATGTAGTTTTTGTCCTAACCACCCACGACAGCAACACGTGACAATAAGCGACACGTAATTTTATTTTAGAAATGGTTTTTATTTTCTGCTACGTAGCGGCAGGAGCAATATACAAAATATGCACAAAATATACACTGCAAACGAACCCATAATAAGGATGGTATCACTCACTCACTCACTCAAAATGTTCAGTACATTCACATTTGAATAATCTATTTTCAGTGTCAACTTTTCTTTACTTCACACTTGCCATATGTTTGCATCACATCATATATACACTGGACACGACAAAGCACTGAAAATCATTTGAACTTTGTGTCAGCCATCATAAATAGAACGAGTCAGCAGTTTTCTGTCGGGGATTTGTCGTGCCGCTTCCAGTGTAGACAGCATCACTGATTATATTAAGTTTTATTGTATTCTGTTGCGTCGCGCCTTGCCGCGCCACTCGTCTGGTGTAAACACAATGTAATGTTGCTTTCTGATTATGCGTTTGAATTTTCATGCTTCATTATTTGAAATTAGCGCGGGCCAAACATTTTTCTCTCGCGGGCAGATATTGAGGAACCCTGGTGTACAGTTGGTTTAGTGATTCACCTGCTCAGTCTTTTATGTAAATAAGTATAAAAATACATGAAAGAGAAGAGTCAATGGGAGCACTGATTACTGTCTAATAAAGTGTTTATATATACATTATTCATCCAATGTTATTCATTTAGAAAAAAATGTCTCCATCACAGGAATCAGACTTTGGAGTAAAGAGCAGCTGCAGCAGAACATAAGCACTAAAGCCCAAATTAATACAGTTTTCACAGTCACTGCTTCAGACTCAATTGAGGACAAATCTCAATTGCTGAATATTGATGGTTGTCTGAAACTGAGTTTTTTAGGTGGACTCATTAATGTAAGTGGAGCTGCCAGTTATCTTAAAGACACCAAGAAATCATTCAGTCAACAGAGACTGACATTACATTATCATTCAACCACTACGTTTGAAGAACTGATCATGAACCATTTTCCTTCTGGAGAAATGGCTCATTATGACAATGATGTAGCCACACATGTAGTGACAGCAGTGCTGTATGGAGCAGATGTCTGCTTTGTGTTTGACAGAGAAGTTTCATCAGATGAAGATAAAAGGCTGATAGCAGGAGAAGTGAAAGCTGCATTAGAGCCGCTAAAAGGCATTTCAGTCGGTGCAAACATTAATCTGAATGACAATCAGAAGACTGCTGCCCAAAAATTCAGATGTACATTTTATGGCGACTTCCAGCTTCCATGTAATCCAACCTCTTTTGAAGATGCTGTGAAGGTTTTTGAAGATCTTCCCAAACTGCTGGGAGAAAACCAAGAGCTTGCAGTTCCTCTGAGAGTCTGGCTTTATCCTTTGGACAGACTTTTCTCAAGAGTTATAAAGTTTCAGCATGAAATCAGCACAGGTCTAAGCACAGACATTGAATCTGTAATTGAGAGTTTAAGTACGACTGAGATGAAATGCAGTGATCTTCTGATAGACACACCTGCTTTGACATTTACTGCATTTAGAGACAAAATCAATGACATGAAGAAAAACTGCTACCAGTGCAGACTGAGTCTCATGAAGAAACTTGGCTCTCTCTTACCAAAGATCCGTGGAAAATTTATAGAGGATACAGCACTGATCGATCTGCTGAATGATCACGAGCAATCTCCATTTGAGAGAAGCGCTCTTGAACAATGGCTGAAAGAGAAAGAGGAAGAATCAGACATCATTAAATCATTGATCACACAACTGAACGACTCTGAAGTGAAGGTAGAAATCAACCTTAATAAAAATTTAATGCATTTGGAAGTTAAACATTTGGTCAGCTACACGTTCACATCACTGGGCCGGCCAGATGTGCTGCTTTCTAAACAAAAGACCTACCTGAGCTCAACTATAAAAGGAAAAAATATAGAGAAAAGCTTTGAATCTGAACACAAGACTTGGCTCACACCTGACATCCAAAAGAATATGAGAAACAACTTGAGGATATTTAAAAACTTGATTGATTTCAACAATAGCAAATCAGTCAAGTTTATTGTTGCATCAAAAGAAATGGAAAATAGTCCAGGTTCCTGTGTAGTTTTGTATGAAAATGAATCTAATAAAGCTGTTTGCTTCACTCCTCCATCAAAACCAGACTGTCCAGTTATTGAAGATGTCAGATGTAGGCAGGTGGATCTGAAAGTGTCTCCACCGTGTCCTGCTACAGAGGAGCTCACATTACTGTACAAAATGAAGAAGGAGAAAGACTGGACATCTCAAACTGTGTCACAGAAGCAGAATACAGTGACTCTGACTGATCTCAGACCAGATACTGAGTACAGTATTAAATGTGCAGCAGTGGGAAAACTCAACTACACTGTAGACAGTGATGTGACGCGCCTCACCGTCATAAACCAGAATCTCATCAAAGCCAAAGAGTATGTTATTGAAAAACTCAGCTGGACTGAAAACAAGTGCAGTGTACTTTTGAAAAACACCAAAGAAACAACTTTTACGGCACTTTATAAGAAAATACAAGATATGCGGCAAAACTGCCAAACGTACAGACAAGAATTCAGTGAACAAATTAAATCTGTGATCCGGTCAGTTAAATCTTGTGAGAAAGAGCCTAGTGCTCTAAAGGATCTTCTAGAAGCTCATGATGAGTCTCCTTTTAATGAAAAGTGTCTAAAAGAGTGGATCACAGTGAAAGAAGAAGAACTGAACACTGTTAATGAGTTTCTTCGACAGTTACTGGACCTTGGAGCTGAAGTGAGCAGGAGATTGGACTCATATTTGTCAGATATTCAGCTGGAGAATGTGTTTTGTTACACTTTCAGTTCTCTTGAGCAGCCAGATGAGTTACTAAATGAACAAAAAAATTACATGAATCCTCAAATGATGAGAAATCCACAGAAAATGTCTGATGTAGCATCACAGTCATGGCTCATTGGAAACATCAGGGAGAAAATGAGAGAACATTTGAGAATATTTAAAGAGCTGATGACGTCACATAGCAGTCAAAGCACTAAATTTTTGGTTTCTAAAAAAGACCATGAAAAGCATCCAGGTTCCTGCATTCTCCTGTATGAAAATGGATGTAATGAAGCTGTTTGCTTCACTCCTCCATCAAAACCAGACTGTCCAATCACTGAAGATGTCAGATGTAGGCAAGTGGTGTTGAAAGTGTCTCCACCGTGTCCTGCTACAGAGGAGCTCACATTACTGTACAAAATGAAGAAGGAGAAAGACTGGACATCTCAAACTGTGTCACAGAAGCAGAATACAGTGACTCTGACTGATCTCAGACCAGACACTGAGTACAGTATTAAATGTGCAGCAGTGGGAAAACTCAACTACATCACTGAATCTGATGTCACCACAGTTATCACAAAGGTACTGTATGATGTGCATTCAATATTTTCAGTATACTGTATATTCATATATAAACAGTAGCTTAGTATGATACTCATATTTTGGCTTTGGTGTGACATTAGCCTCTGGTACCTTTGTATCTCACCAAGCTTCGGATTGCACTGGTAAAATAAGTATTTTTATGTCAAAATTTAAAATTGCCAAATGTAGCCAACCTACAAAAATTCCAGCAATTCCAGCATTGTAAAATGTTTTAGCTCATGATTAGTACTTACTATAACAGATTTTGCTTCTTATGTAATAAACACAATTTCTCAACACACAAGTAGTAGTTCTTAAATTTTGACAATCAAATTGTCACATAAGTTATGTAATTAATGTACTGTAAATCCTCCTTACAGGTAATCATGTTGACCTGAGAGTGTTGTTTTAAGTTTGAAACATTAGACAATCAAAAAAAATTTTTGCACTTTGTTTAAATCCCAACATTTATAAATCAGCATATCATATGTAATAATTTTTAATAAACAGATTTATTTACTCATTTATTTGCTATATATTAAAAGGAATCATAAAGGGATAGTTTATTAAAAATGAAAGTGCCATTGTCATTAACTCACCTTCATGTAGATCCACGTCTGTATGACTTTCTTTCTTTTCTTTCTTAGAGAATGCAAACAATGTTAAATGTTAGCCTCAATTGAATAAACAACTCTGCTGAATTTCAGCCCCTAAAAATGCAAGCACTGTAAATACAATGCATTATTTTTTCAACATGCTTTTTTTGTGTCAAAGACATTTTTGTCATTATTTTACTTCCATAGAAGACTACAAGCCACGAATCCAGAGTCCTGGCAGATTCTCCCGAAAGGTAGGACTAGAAGCCACCGTCATTTTAGTCTTCAGGTGTTATTGTCTATAGAGCTTTCAAATTATATTTTACCAGTTATCTACAGTCCTGATATTTTTGTTAAAAATCTGCTAAAATGATCATATAACACATACTATACTATTCACATGATTAAAATATAGCTACAGTCAGCAATTCACAAAGCCCTTTTATTCAGAAACATTTCCAGTCATTACATAGTTGAACTTATCAGATGAATGTTCATCATATCTGTTATCTTCTGTGTTTATCACACTTTGCAGTGACTGAAGATCATATTCCTGAAATAAAGCTTTTTTCCCCATTAAATAAAGTATGTGGCTATTATGTAGTAAAACTTTAACAGGTGAATTATATTTATAGATCAATGTCCAGACATGAATGAGAAATCTGAAATTAAATGCCTGTTTATTCTTCATTTAAAATGCATTTCTTTAGAGATTTATTATGATGTTATTAATGTGTAATGTGTATTAAGTGATGTGTAATTTTGCCTTAATTAGTAAGAACAAATGAACTAGTACTATTTACTTTTTACATTTCTAAGTGTCTGTCTTTGTGTTATGATGTTTTCTGCACAGACAAAAAATAGAACCAGAATTGACCAAATCTGATGCAATCATCAAAGAAAGTAGTGAATTTGAGGAGGGGACTCCTACTCGATATCATTTGAAACCGAGGACAGACTCTCGTGATCCATCTGAACCATACATAAAAGTTACCTTTGGGGAGGTAGACATAAAGAAACCCCATAAAACCATTCTGCTGGTGGGAGAAACAGGAACAGGAAAAACAAAACTAATCAATACAATGATCAACTACATGTTGGGTGTGAAGAGAGAAGACAAGGTTTGGTTTGAGATCACAGATGATCAGAGCGACCGGACATCAGCTCACAGTCAGACCTCCAGCATCACTGTTTATGAGTTTTATCTACAAGAGAGTCCAATCCATTTAACAATCATCGACACTCCAGGATATGGAGACACTCGTGGAATTAAGAGAGATAAAGAGATCGCTGAGAGTTTGCACAGATTAAGTAAATCTGCAGAAGTGGTTCATGAAGTAGATGCAGTGTGTCTGGTGATTAAAGCAACCCAGACTCGAATATCTGACAGACAAATCTACATATTTGATGCAGTTCAGTCTTTATTTGGAAGAGATATTACTGAAAACATCATCTTACTCTTCACACACTCAGCTGGAACTGAACCTAAAAATGCCCTGATGGCTGTTAAAGAGGCTAAAATCAAGTGTGCAGTAAATGACAAGAATCAGCCAGTGTTTTTCCTGTTTGACAACTGCCAGACAGACGCTGCTGAAGATGAAAAACATAAAAAGATACAGGAACAATCATGGGATCGCAGTTTTAGTGGAATGGAACAATTCTTCAAGTTTCTTAACACAATTAAACCAAAATCCTTGCAGATGACTCTAGATGTGTTGAAGAATCGGGAGCAGTTGGAGGCAAATACCTCTAATCTACAATCACAAATTCAGATGATGGAACTAAAGCAAAATGAGCTGAAACAAACTCAAGAAGCTCTGGAGCAGAACAAGAAAGATGTCAAAGAAAACAAGAACTTTGAGTATGAAGTTGAAGTGCCCTACAAAGAGATGGTTGATACTGATCCTGCTGTAGCCAAGATGGCAATGTGCTGCACCGTATGTGAGGAGAACTGTCATTATCCAGGATGCTGGTGGTTCATGGATCTCACATGGTGCAGCGTGATGAAAGATAATCACTGTACAGTGTGCACTAATAAATGCCACTACAGCAAACATGTCAAATCAGCACAAATATATGTAGCAAAGAAAATGAAGGAGAAGAGGACTTTTAAAGATTTAAAGAAGAAATATGATGGTAAGATTAGTGATGGTGAGTGTGTGGTCATGAAGCTGGAAGAAGAACTGCAAGGATTAGAGAAAGAGAAAATAAAGCTGGTGAAAGCAGCTTTTCACTGTGTGGAAACTCTGCAGATGATCGCACTCAAGACTGATTCACTGATCACACTTCAGCACACTGATTTTCTGATTGAGAAGCTGAAGGAAATAAATGAGCCTGAAAAGGCCAAAACACTGGAAAACATCAAGAAGAGAGCAGAAGAAGAAAAACTAGGAGCAATTGGATACTTAACAAGATTTTTAAAAAAATAATCAAATCATGTCTTAGCTACTCAAACCTTGCTGACACTCTGAAGACAGCATCCTGAAAATATTTCTGCTTCTTTCAAAAACAAGTCCTTTATATGATGTAATTATATTATCAATGATTATATAAATATATGATTATTATGAATCAAAATTTTTCTGTCATTAGACTCGTACTGTATCTATATCATCACATGTGTATTTTTCTCATTTGAAAGCTGCTTTGAATAAACAGCATCTGTTAAATTAACTCACGTAATAAGAAAAAACGTTTTAAGTTTAAGAAACATTTTGAGTCCCCCTCCCTTGCCTCACAGTGCTTTGATGTCCATGTAATCATGATCACTAAGAGTTTCTTTAGAGACTGTTTTAACTGTATTATTAAGCTCACCAGTGTGTGTTGTGTGTCAGTCAGTGTTTGTGAATCATCCTGTACTGCTTTGTCCATCTCCTAAAATAACCCACAGCAGCTGAAACAAAACCTGAGAGACTGGAACAGATCATGCTGATGACTGAACTGACAACAACTGAACAAAACATGCCAATAAACATACAGTAATATACAGTATATGAGGGCACAACAAGATTCAGTTCATTGGTAAAGATTTGTGTGCAATTCAGATTTTGCAGGTAAAGTTGACTTGAATCAAACCAAAGTTTAAGCTGTGTAACAAAAGCCTGTTATCACAGCTGACAGAACCATGCGTTTCTCTGGATAATATTAAGCATCATGTTTTGTACGAAACTATTCATACCTTTTCAAACAAACCCACATAACAAACAGTTATGCTGAGTTTAATAGAGAGTTATTTTGGTCATGGCTTTATTTCATGTAACAGTGTGGAAATAATGTTTCTCTGTGTGACTCAAATCCATCTGAGCCAGAATCATCATTAAGAGCAGCTCTTCATCATGTTGTGTGTGAAGATCTTCTGCAGGTTTGGAAACTCCTCATATGTGTTACTCATCTGTATCTGTGAGAAAACACACGACACTAAAGGGAAGCAGAAAGTGGATGATAATGAAGCCACAGGCTCCTGTGAATTTGAGTTTATATGAGACACGTCTATATAAAACACTACAGAACATCAGCACTGGAAAGTGTCTGTCATTAACAACCATTAAATAGAATAACACTTTCCATTAGGACAATTAAACAATAACTGCTAAATGATCTCTTATCTATAAATAGTATAATATATTCTAAATAGTATAATAGTAAATGAATAAATAATAGTAAATGAATAAATAATAGTTTAAAATAAAAAAGGCATTTATTAACATTTTTGAATTCCTTAATTAAAATGTTTTTTATTTTTTTTATTTAATATATATATATATATATATATATATATATATATATATATATATATATATATATATATAATGTAAATAAATAAAATAAAACTATGCATTAGGGATTTATTAACATTATTAAAATATTATATAATATTGTGTACTGCTAAAAAAAATGTACAGTGGTTACGGAAAGTATTCAGACCCCCTTGAATTTTTCACTCTTTGTTATATTGCAGCCATTTGCTAAAATCATTTAAGTTCATTTTTTTTCCTCATTAATGTACACACAGCACCCCATATTGACAGAAAAACACAGAATTGTTGACATTTTTGTACATTTATTAAAAAAGAAAACCTGAAATATCACATGGTCCTAAGTATTCAGACCCTTTGCTGTGACACTCATATATTTAACTCAGGAGCTGTCCATTTCTTCTGATCATCCTTGAGATGGTTCTACACCTTCATTTGAGTCCAGCTGTGTTTGATTATACTGATTGGACTTGATTAGGAAAGCCACACACCTGTCTATATAAGACCTTACAGCTCACAGTGCATGTCAGAGCAAATGAGAATCATGAGGTCAAAGGAACTGCCTGAAGAGCTCAGACACAGAATTGTGGCAAGGCACAGATCTGGACAAGGTTGCAAAAAAAATTCTGCTGCACTTAAGGTTCCTAAGAGCACAGTGGCCTCCATAATCCTTAAATGGAAGACGTTTGGGACGACCAGAACCCTTCCTAGAGCTGGCCGTCCGGCCAAACTGAGCTATCGGGGGAGAAGAGCCTTGGTGAGAGAGGTAAAGAAGAACCCAAAGATCAGTGTGGCTGAGCTCCAGAGATGCAGTCGGGAGATGGGAGAAAGTTGTAGAAAGTCAACCATCACTGCAGCCCTCCACCAGTTGGGGTTTTATGGCAGAGTGGCCCGACGGAAGCCTCTCCTCAGTGCAAGACACATGAAAAAACACCTGACGGACTCCAAGATGGTGAGAAATAAGATTCTCTGGTCTGATGAGACCAAGATAGAACTTTTTGGCCTTAATTCTAAGCGGTATGTGTGGAGAAAACCAGGCACTGCTCATCACCTGTCCAATACAGTCCCAGCAGTGAAGCATGGTGGTGGCAGCATCATGCTGTGGGGGTGTTTTTCAGCTGCAGGGACAGGACGACTGGTTCCAAACGAGGGAAAGATGAATGCGGCCAAGTACAGGGATATCCTGGACGAAAACCTTCTCCAGAGTGCTCAGGTCCTCAGACTGGGCCGAAGGTTCACCTTCCAACAAGACAATGACCCGAAGCACACAGCTAAAATAATGAAGGAGTGGCTTCACAACAACTCCGTGACTGTTCTTGAATGGCCCAGCCAGAGCCCTGACTTAAACCCAATTGAGCATCTCTGGAGAGAACTGAAAATGGCTGTCCACCAACGTTTACCATCCAACCTGACAGAACTGGAGAGGATCTGCAAGGAGGAATGGCAGAGGACCCCAAATCCAGGTGTGAAAAACTTGTTGCATCTTTCCCAAAAAGACTCATGGCTGTATAAGATCAAAAGGGTGCTTCTACTAAATACTGAGCAAAGGGTCTGAATACTTAGGACCATGTGATATTTCAGTGTTTCTTTTTTAATAAATGTGCAAAAATGTCAACAATTCTGGGTTTTTCTGTCAATATGGGGTGCTCTGTGTACATTAATGAGGAAAAAAAAATGAACTTAAATGATTTTAGCAAATGGCTGCAATATAACAAAGAGTGAAAAATGTAAGAGGGTCTGAATACTTTCCGTACCCACTGTATACGACTGTATGGCGACTTCCAGCTTCCATGTAATCCAACCTCTTTTGAAGATGCTGTGAAGGTTTTTGAAGATCTTCCCAAACTGCTGGGAGAAAACCAAGAGCTTGCAGTTCCTCTGAGAGTCTGGCTTTATCCTTTGGACAGACTTTTCTCAAGAGTTATAAAGTTTCAGCATGAAATCAGCACAGGTCTAAGCACAGACATTGAATCTGTAATTGAGAGTTTGAGTACGACTGAGATGAAATGCAGTGATCTTCTGATAGACACACCTGCTTTGACATTTACTGCATTTAGAGACAAAATCAGTGACATGAAGAAAAACTGCTACCAGTGCAGACTGAGTCTCATGAAGAAACTTGGCTCTCTCTTACCAAAGATCCGTGGAAAATTTATAGAGGATACAGCACTGATCGATCTGCTAAATGATCACGAGAAATCTCCATTTGAGAGAAGCGCTCTTGAACAATGGCTGAAAGAGAAAGAGGAAGAATCAGACATCATTAAATCGTTGATCACACAACTGAACGACTCTGAAGTGAAGGTAGAAATCAACCTTAATAAAAATTTAATGCATTTGGAAGTTAAACATTTGGTCAGCTACACATTCACATCATTGGGCCGGCCAGATGTGCTGCTTTCTAAACAAAAGACCTACCTGAGCTCAACTATAAAAGGAAAAAATATAGAGAAAAGCTTTGAATCTGAACACAAGACTTGGCTCTCACCTGACATCCAAATGACTATGAGAAACAACTTGAGGATATTTAAAAACTTGATTGATTTCAACAATAGCAAATCAGTCAAGTTTATTGTTGCATCAAAAGAAATGGAAAATAGTCCAGGTTCCTGTGTACTTTTGTATGAAAATGAATCTAATAAAGCTGTTTGCTTCACTCCTCCATCAAAACCAGACTGTCCAGTTATTGAAGATGTCAGATGTAGGCAGGTGGATCTGAAAGTGTCTCCACCGTGTCCTGCTACAGAGGAGCTCACATTACTGTACAAAATGAAGAAGGAGAAAGACTGGACATCTCAAACTGTGTCACAGAAGCAGATCACAGTGACTCTGACTGATCTCAGACCAGACACTGAGTACAGTATTAAATGTGCAGCAGTGGGAAAACTCAACTACACTGTAGACAGTGATGTGACGCGCCTCACCGTCATAAACCAGAATCTCATCAAAGCCAAAGAGTATGTGATTGAAAAACTCAGCTGGACTGAAAACAAGTGCAGTGTACTTTTGAAAAACACCAAAGAAACAACTCTTACGGCACTTTATAAGAAAATACAAGATATGCGGCAAAACTGCCAAACGTACAGACAAGAATTCAGTGAACAAATTGAATCTGTGATCTGGTCAGTTAAAGCTTGTGAGAAAGAGCCTAGTGCTCTAAAGGATCTTCTACAAGCTCATGATGAGTCTCCTTTTAATGAAAAGTGTCTAAAAGAGTGGATCACAGTGAAAGAAGAAGAATTGAACACTGTTAATGAGTTTCTTCGACAGTTACTGGACCTTGGAGCTGAAGTGAGCAGGAGATTGGACTCATATTTGTCAGATATTCAGCTGGAACATGTGTTTTGTTACACTTTCAGTTCTCTTGAGCAGCCAGATGAGTTACTAAATGAACAAAAAAATTACATGAATCCTCAAATGATGAGAAATCCACAGAAAATGTCTGATGTAGCATCACAGTCATGGCTCATTGGAAACATCAGGGAGAAAATGAGAGAACATTTGAGAATATTTAAAGAGCTGATGACGTCACATAGCAGTCAAAGCACTAAATTTTTGGTTTCTAAAAAAGACCATGAAAAGCATCCAGGTTCCTGCATTCTCCTGTATGAAAATGGATGTAATGAAGCTGTTTGCTTCACTCCTCCATCAAAGCCAGAGAGTCCAGTTATTGAAGATGTCAGATGTAGGCAGGTGGATCTGAAAGTGTCTCCACCGTGTCCTGCTACAGAGGAGCTCACATTACTGTACAAAATGAAGAAAGAGAAAGACTGGACATCTCAAACTGTGTCACAGAAGCAGAATACAGTGACTCTGACTGATCTCAGACCAGATACTGAGTACAGTATTAAATGTGCAGCAGTGGGAAAACTCAACTACATCACTGAATCTGATGTCACCACAGTTATCACAAAGGTACTGTATGATGTGCATTCAATATTTTCAGTATACTGTATATTCTGTATATACTGTATATACTGTATGTATATATATATATATATATATATATATATATATATATATATATATATATATACACAGTATATACAGTAGCTTGGCGTGGTACTCATATTTTGGCTTTGGTGTGACATTAGCCTCTGGTACCTTTTTATCTTCACCCTGCATTGGTAAAATAAGTATTTTTATGTCAAAATTTTAAAATGGCCAAATGTAGCCAACCTACAAAATTCCAGCAAACACAAATACTTTGTAAATGTTTTGGGTCATGATAAGTACTTAATACAACAGATTTAGCTTCTTATGAGTCACATTGTCACATAAGTTATATAATTCATGTACTGTAAATCGTCCTTACAGGTAATCATGTTGACCTGAGACTGTTGTTTTAAGTTAAGTTAAGTTGCCTTAGACAATCAAAAAATAAATAAATAAATAAATAAATAAATAAAAGATGTTGCACTTTAAATCTCAAAAGTGGTAAATCAGTATATCATATGTAATCATTTATAATAAACAGATTTATTTACTAATTTATTTACTATTAAAAGGAATCATAAAGGGATAGTTTATTGAAAAATGAAAGTGCCATTGTCATTAACTCACCTTCATGTAGATCCACGTCTGTATGACTTTCTTTCTTTTCTTTCTTAGAGAATGCAAATAATGTTAAATGTTAGCCTCAATTAAATAAACAACTCTGCTGAATTTCAGCCCCTAAAATGCAAGCACTGTAAATACAATGCATTATTTTTATTTATTTTTTTTGAGTTCAACATGCTTTTTTGTGTCAAAGACATTTGTCATTATTTTACTTCCATAGAAGACTACAAACCACGAATCCAGAGTCCTGGCAGATTCTCCCGAAAGGTAGGACTAGAAGCCACTGTCATTTTAGTCTTCAGGTGTTATTGTCTATAGAGCTTTTAAATTGTATTCTTCAGTTAGCTACAATCCTAATATTTTTGTTAAAAATCTGCTAAAATTATCATATAAACATTTCCGTACTATTCACATGATTAACATATAGCTACAGTCAGTAATTCACAAAACCCTTTTATTCAGAAACATTTCCAGCCATTACATAGTTGAACTTATCAGATGAATGTTCATCATATCTGTTATCTTCTGTGTTTATCACACTTTGCAGTGACTGGAGATCACAATCCTGAAATAAAGTTTTTTTGTTTTTTGTTTTTATTTATTTATTTATTTATTTATTTTTATTAAATACTGTATGTGCCTATTATGTAGTGAAACTTTAACAAGTGAATTATATTTATAGATCATCAATGTCCAGACATGAATGAGAAATTTTAAATTAAATGATTTTTTGAGATTTATTATGTTGTTATTAATATTGATATTGTTATTGAAGTGATGTGTAATTTTGCCTTAATTAGTAAGAACAAATGAACTAGTACTATTTACTTTTTACATTTCTAAGTGTCTGTCTTTGTGTTATGTTGTTTTTTTTTGTTTTTTTTGCACAGACAAAAAATAGAACCAGAAATGTCCAAATTTGATGCAATCATCAAAGAAAGTAGTTTAATTGAGGAGGGGACTCCTACTCGATATCATCTGAAACCGAGGACAGACTCTCGTGATCCATCTGAACCATACATAAAAGTTACATTTGGGGAGAGAAACACAAAGAAACCCCATAAAACCATTCTGATGGTGGGAGAAGAAGGCATAGGGAAAACAAAACTAATCAATGTGATGGTCAACTACATGTTGGGTGTGAAGAGAGAAGACAAGGTTTGGTTTGAGATCACAGATGATCAGAGCAACCGAACACAAGCTCACACTCAGTCCTCCAGAGTCACTGTTTATGAGTTTTATCTACAAGAGAGTCCAAAAGATTTAACAATCATCGACACTCCAGGATATGGAGACACTCGTGGAGTTGAGAAAGATAGAGAGATTGCCGAAAGTTTGCTTTATTTATGTAAAGAATGGATCCATAAAATACATGCAGTGTGTCTGGTGATTAAAGCAACCCAGACTCGAATATCTGACAGACAAATCTACATATTTGATGCTGTTCAGTCTTTATTTGGAATAGATATTGGTGAAAACATCATCTTACTCTTCACACACTCATGTGGAGCTATCCCTAAAAATATTCTGAAGGCTGTTAAAGAGGCTAAAATCAAGTGTGCAATAAATAAGCAGAATCAGCCAGAGTATTTCCTGTTTAACAACTGCCAGTCAGAACCTGCTGCTGAAACTAATGAAATGCTGAAACAATCATGGGATCTAACTTTCACAGAAATTACAGGATTTTTCAAAATGCTTGAAAACATAAAAGCAAAAACACTGAAGATGACTCGAGATGTTTTGAAGGAAAGGAAAGATTTGGAGGCAAATATCTCTAATCTACAAACACATAATCAAAAGATGGACCCAAAGCAAAATGAGCTGAAACAAGTTCAGGAAGCTCTGGAGCAAAACAAGAAAGATGCTGAAGAACATAAGAACTTTGAGTATGAAGTTGAAGTGCCCTACAAAGAAAAGGTTGATATTGATCCTGCTGTAGCCAAAACAGCGATGTGCTGCAGCGTCTGTCAGGAGAACTGTCATTATCCAGGATACTCAAGGGTCACTGATCTCTTATGGTGCAGCGTGATGAGAAATAAACACTGTACAGTGTGCAAAAATAAATGCCACTACAGCAAACACACTGAGGAAGCAAAAATATATGAAAAAAAGACAAAGAGGGAGAAAAAGACAAATGAAGATTTAAAGAAGATATATAATGACAGTATAATCAAAATAAAGGAAGGCGAGTCTTTGGTCAAGAAGCTGGAACAAGAACTACAAAAATTAGAGATTGAGAAAGTAAAGCTGGTAATGGAAGCTTATCACTGTGTGAATACTCTGGAGAAAATCGCACTTAACACTGATTCACTGCTCACACTTCAGCATGTTGATTTTCTGATTGAGAAGCTGGAGGAAATCAGTGAGCCTGGAAAAGCAAAAACACTGGAAAACATCAAGAAGAGGGCAGGAGAAGAAAAAAATGAAGTGCTTAAATACATGAAAATGTTTGTGTCATCTAGAGAACATTTGTGCAGGAACAATAAAAAACAACATTCACATGTCAATTTATATGCAAATACTGGAATAGTGAAAGTCTCTCTTGGTCTGGGGTGTGTTTCCCAAAAGCAACTATGGTTGCAAGTTCTGTCGTTACCAATAGAGTTTAATGGAACTTGCAACCATAGCAACAATGCTTTTGGGAAATGCACCCCTGAATAATAATGTTAATTGCTTACTGCATCTTGTGTTTGTTGTTTTCACTAATTCCTTGTTACTTATTAGTCATACAGTTACAATTATTTTTCCTGTACAGTATATTGGACTTTTTTGTCCATGTTTAATAAATCTGCATATGACAAGTCTGCCTGACAAGTTCCTATATCTTTGGTAAATGAAAGTGGTCTGTTTTATTTAGTACTTCACAGAATATCATGCTCCACAAAAACTAAAAACAACCTTTGTTTGTGTAACTAGATTCTGATAGGCTAAATCAGTGTTTTTAGATTCAAACAATAATCTGATGTTCTATAAAGATTTTTTTATTTTTATGTATTTATTATTATTTATTTTTTTTCCAGAGGCATTTGCCTTTATCTTGGTGTTCATGTAACCAGTTTTGGGTTCATATGACAGTGTGTATGAGATATCAACTTGATAGCATTAATCAATCAGACTGGTAAAAATGAATTCACTTAAGATATGTGGGCAGTTTTCTTACAGTTCTCTCTCTCACAGACAATTTGCTGTTAAAGAGTGCCACCAAGGGGTCAAATCATAAAATCACATACACCAATACACCCGCCACAAGTAGGCTACTGCTGAACATGTCTGCAGTTTGAGAATAAGGAGAGATAGTAATACAAAAATCTATTCACAGAATTAATTTTGAAATGTGTTATAATGATGCTTGAAGAGAGCTGAACAGCCTCCATATTACTTCATTCCCAAAGAACATAAACAGAATATTTGCAAGACATGGAAAATATTAGCCTGTGCAAATTATGTGGAATAATTGTATATGAAGCAGAGCTTTCTTTACTGTAGTACAGTTTCATATGGCCCTTTATGTGGCAGTGCTTATTTATAGATTTCCCCAATTGTTTACATGTGTTTACTGATTCTTTTGCCCATTGTACCAAAACTCTAAACACAGAACCACAACAAAAAACTGCAAAACACTGCATTCAAAACCGTTTTTTTTATCTCTTTCCAAAATATTTTTTTTACACCAAACTGACACACACATACACACACACACACACACACACACACACACACACACACACACACACACACACACAAACAATATGAAGAACTCTGTGTATAACGGCCCTGAAAAGAAGTAGAATAACAAAAATTAGGCACATTGCATTAACACATGCATAACTTTTTCCTTTGCCTATGTAGTAGGATGATAAGAACATTGTGTGGATTGCGTGGTGAGTACGCAATTTTTACCCAATCCACCTTATTTTAAGACGTTTTCTGTAAATGTGCGAGACTTCCGGTTAATTAGCCACTGTAGGGAAATAACGAGAGGGTGAACAAAGTGCAGTAAACAGTAAAACTGTGTTCATAATAAAGATAATACATTAAAATAATGTGGTACAACACACCAGTTTCAATGTAAAGCAGCAAAACGAGCTGTTTTGAACAGCTAAAAATAGCTGGAAGTGAATGACACCGGAAGCCAGACCCATTAAATTTACAAATGGCCGCGGCCGCTCTTACAGGAAAAATAAGGTGGATAGAAGCAGGTGAGCTCTTCAGCTGCGTCCGAACCTGCTTACTTCCCTATATAGTAGGCAAAAAAACAGTAGGTGAACGAATACTATGTCTCAATCCTTGGTATTCATAAAAGAGTAAGCATGAATTACCTAGGTGGTGTACTAATTTTCATGAGATCTGGACGTGCGTGTACTCAAATTGCATCCCAATACACCTACTTACCTACTATATAGTATGAGAGAACAGTACGTGAAGAGGTTATATGTCCAAAACCTCAATATTCAAATATCAGTAGACAAGAAATCCCTGGATGTCCTGCTGCTTCAGCCCACATTCTGAAGTACTCATCTGATGAACACTTTTCTATCCCAAGAGTCCACGGGAGAGGATACGTCATAATCGAACAGGGCAGAGAACAATGGTGTGGGTTTCAAACGTGAATATTAGAAACCAAAAACATGGTTGCTTGTGTTAAAACTGCATTTGTTGAGCTACTGCTAACTCTTGAATTGAAAATGCTAAATAGTATATTTGTGATTTTGCTGTAAAAACCCAATTTACTATGTTTAGCTAACAGGGGAGCTCCAGTAAGCACACGTCTCCAAAGTGGAAAAATCTGACAGAACTCATAGTGCCAGGTTTTAAAACTTGTGCATGCCTTTGAGGCTTTTCAAGAAATAGAAGGATTTTTGCTCACCTTCAGAACTCCTGACCTAGAACTTTTCAATGAAACTAGGAAAAAAGCACTATATATTACATGTGTTAAAGTTTGACATACTGTATGAACTCTCTAAAGCAGGGTTCCTCAATTAGTTTTCACCGGGGGCCGAATTCTGCCAACGATACCAAGCCAAGGGCCACTGTCCTATATATATATATATATATATATATATATATATATATATATATATATATATATATATTCCCCAGTAGTCTGTTTTATTCAAACAATTATAAACATTTTTGCATTTAGATACAGAAGAACTTTGCCTGTTGAACAAAAAATATGGATATCCATGTCTGCCAGGCAAATCAACTGTTCATGTTCATCTCCAGATTGGATCTCTTCTCTCCACTTTTCCTAATTGCAGATTCAATTATTAGATCTATCAGCATTAATATTTTTATACTTAGATTATTTTTTTTTTGTAACAATGTGTGTCCAAACCAGATGTGATAAAAAGTATCTTTTCCATGTAGTTTTTGTTCTAACCACCCGCAACAGCGACATGTGACAATAAGCGACACAGAATTCTATTTTAGAAATGGTTTTTCTGCAACGTCGCAGCAGGAACAACATACAAAATATGACAATGACAATCTTAGGTAATGATGTGCTATATTCAGTGTTAAAAGTGTCTAATGTGAGTTGGAATATTATTTAGCATGATCTTTATATCCACAGTGAAAGAAACAATAGATATTTTACCTCAGATCTTGAAAATAAATTATGCTAAAGCAAACTTACGGTAAAACTGAACTCACTGCGAACCAACATCCATAAAGATGGTATCACTCACTCACTCAATAATTTTCAGTCCATTCACATTTGAATCATCTATTTTCCGTGTCCACTCTTCTTTACTTAACACTCACCATGTTTTTGCTGTCACACGTCATAAGTGAATTTGTGGGTTTTTGTAAAATGTGAGCCAAAATCATTACAATTAAAAGAACCAAAGACTTAAACTACTTCAGTCTGTGTGCATTGAATTTATTTAGTACACGAGTTTCACAATTTGAGTTGAATTACTGAAATAAATGAACTTTTCCACAACATTCTAATTTACACTTGTTTTATACTTAGAGCTCATTTACTGAGTTTGACAATACTCAGCACCCCAACCACATTCCTGGAGCCTCCCCAGCACTACACAGTTTGAACGGTTGAGGCTAGAAAGGATACAGCTATCCCACTGGAACGCATCAATATTGCATATTTTTTGTCACAACACTATATTTGCATTATTTTAAGGGGTAGCTTTAGGCTTGGGATCTAATAGGTAGAAGATGTAAGTTATTGTGACTTTTCAGCTGTAGCTGTATCTCTTCTAGCCACAACCACAGAGTCTCTACTAATGAACTGATGAGTTGAATGAAGTGTGTTTAAGGAGACATGCAAAATGTGCAGTACTGGGGAACTCCAGGAACATGGTTGGGAACTAATGATGCAAACAATAAAATACATTTACTAATGCACTACACACTATATTAAAGAATTTTGAGGTCATTTAATTGATAATCTGCCCCTGTAATCAAAATGTTTTTTTGTGTGTGTGTGCCATTGATGAATGTCCCAGAAGAAAAAGCTGCAAAGAATTATGTGAACATTTTTGAAGTTTTGCAAAAATACAGATAGAGTAACCTTATTCCAGTGAGCTTGTTTTAGATGGTTGCTAATCAGTTGCTAGGCTTTTCTGGGTCAGTGTTACAGTGTTGCTTATAACTTCAAATCTTTCAAGTTTTTTTTTATTTTTATTTTTTATACGGAAATGTTTCCCAGCTAGATCTGCACAAAACCTGCATAAATAAGTCAATACCAGCATGCTGGCTTAATCTAGATTTCATATGAAATTTGAAAATAGGACTCTGAAAATGGTGGAAATACTTCTTTCAAATACATATCCTTCACTTCGCTTATCATTGTTTGCAATTGCAATAATAGTTTATTAATCTACCTTTTTTTAAATTGTCAGTTGGATAAAAATAGCTTTATGGTTTAAATTATATATATATATATATATATATATATATATATATATATATATATATATATATATATATATATATATATTACAGCAGCATAATGAAAACACTTACTAAAATAAGAGACGGAAATATATTGAGAAGCAACAAGTAATGGGAATATTGATATTAAAGTAAAAAGATGTGCTTTGTGAACACGGCTCCTGAGAGAATGTTTAGTGGCTGGGATTGCATTATTAAGAACTGCCACCTAGAGGCCATATACGAAAGAGGCCTGGACTTTACAATTAATTTGATCTCTAATAAGGTTCTCTTTGAAATGATGCCAAAATTGGTAGTATAACTGAGAATAAACAGAGACAATATGAAATAATTTCACTTGTATCTGACTTATTCATTTAACTAGCAGGTTTGATTTTGCTGTAGCATTTTATGTTTGTGTTCTTCATCTGCAAAAAAGAGCAAAGTACTCTGCAGGAATCAGCTCATTTCTCACAACTAAAGCTACAGTACAATAAAATGTAGAATCAATACAAACAAATGTAAAAAGAGGACACTTATAAATCACTATGGAGTAATTTCAATATCACAACTACAATAGCATTAACTATCAAAAGTGCTAATGTAAAATAAAGTCCTTTCACGTCACCATTTCACATGTTGTTGATCTAACAGTCTTCACCAGAGGTAGACAACTCTTTCCTGCAGAGTTTAGCTCCAACCTAAATCAAACCTGAACAAGTTAATCAAAGTGAGAGGAGGACTAGGGTCGTGCCAAGGTTTTTTGTGACATCCACCAGCTTTTCAAAGATGAGTTCAAAACTCATGCATTTCCTCTGCTGGTTGGTTTATTTTTGTATAAAATAGAGATATTGACCCCAAAATGACAAGTATCCATTAACAAGTTATTTTTATTGAGATTTTATTTAGATACACAGTTTCTATGCAGGAATATCTCTATGCAGACAGGTTGAATTCAGAATAGCATGCTAGCATACCTTCTCTTACATGTGTTCCATATCCTTTATATGGCTTTTTATTCTATAACATTTTCTATAAACTATTAATGTTAGTAGTGTTCATGAAAATCTATTTGTATTTACCAGATGCTTTTCTAACATGAAGCAACATGCTGGGACAGCTGGAGCAAATTGGATGCTTCACAAAACATTGTGTTACTTCAAGAGTGTGATGAGCGTAGTCTAGTTTTTGGGTCTTAGACCTCACTGCGGCAAAACCAGAAGACTGTGGGTTCTTTGGAAATTTACTGTGGAATTTTAAGATAGTGGTTTGGAATTAATAAGTAAATATCATTACTTGAAAAGACATATAGTGTAATATTAGGAACAGAGTAGCATATGGGATTTTTACATCACATATAGCAATGAATTATTATAAGGGTTATATAAAGTAATACTGATTAGCATGTTGATTCTCTGCTACCATGATGGATTATGTGTTGATGCTGAATGAACTGAAACATAGCACCAGTTGATAATAAAAAATAAATAAAATTTTTTAAAAAAAAAAACATAACTGCAGAATAGTTCAGTAGGGAGCCATTACAGAGGAGATTAGAAAAATGCAGCTAGCAACAACAACAGGAAGAGCTAACATGTTTTTGAATTTTTAAATATAATTAATTTTTTTTATCATTTTGAGTTTGTTGTTGTTGAGTCAATTCAAGTCAATCACGTTGACAGCTAATTTGTGTAGCAATTTCTAATACTATATGTGTGTCACTTTTATCGTTGTCAAATGTTGGCTATAACCTGTACTATGTTGCACATGGAATGTGTCTTGATTCAGATGATACACTTCTTCATTTAATATTCATTTAACCCTAAATGCTATTATTGTTGTATACATTCGTTGGAAGCATGCCTCTGTCTTGCATCAGCAGAACGCACAATCTGATCAAATGCCTTGAGAATCAAAACATCAACATCATCATTTGTGTTAATCTCATTATGATAGTTCTTCACTGGGAAGATGTTGCTCATTGGAACACCCACTTTGAAACTGCACAACTCCATCTGGACAGAAACACAATGAAAAATTGTTTGTAAAACTATAGAAAACAACATACAACATGTATAGATGATTAAATGACCTACAGTACCTTCTCTTTGATCTTCTTGCTTCTGTAGACCATCTTTAGATCTTTATTGACCAGAGGACTTGCTTCATCCACTTTAGACATGACAATCACTTGAGGAATCCCTACAATGAGAAAGATGAAAGTGTTTTAATCCGAATGAAACAAATCTAAATTGTGTAATATATTTCTGCGTTTTCCATTTCTCTCATCTTCTCCAAAACAACGGCAAATAATATTACATTTTTATTGGTTCACTTAAAGCATCTTTATCTACTGTTGAAATGTATTTAAAATATGCACATATGCTAAACTAGTTCCCATGTGAAATGTAGGAGCTTTTATGTATTACAGTGTTGTGCATAAGAAAGATAAAAATCATAGAACGTTTTACCTTTATCACTGATGGTCTGGCGAATGAGCCTCAATTTCTCTGTAAGTATCTTATCATCTTCAGAGAGTTGGAATGTATTTGCATCTATGACGTAAACTAGGCAGAATGCTTGATCAGACAGTGAAGGGTTTTGATTGTAATGTTCATCATCACTAGTGAGGGATTTCTCCTTGAACTAGGTTTATGAAATAAAAACAAAATATATAAACGTGAGCGATACTGTACACATTCAAATGTTAATTTTTAAATTAAATGAATGTAGTTAAAGGAATAGTTCACCCAAAAATAAATTTTTTCATCATTTACTCACGCTCAAGTTGTTCCAAACCTGTATGAGTTTCTTTCTTCTGTTAAATACAATAGATAATATTTTGAAGAATATGTAACACGTTTTTCACATTCTACTCAATGGCTTCCAGCAACTGTTTGGTTACCAGCATTCTTCAAAATATCTTCTTTTGTGAATTTTCATTTTTGGGTGAATTACCCCTTCAACTTTTAATTAAATGTCTTACTTTATATCCCTCCTTCACATGACCATATATGGTGTTGATAATGTCATCTGGTTGACACTCAGATATTCTTTCAGGTTCTAAGCCTATCACGTCACATAATTCAAAAGGCAAATCTGCATCTCCACTTCTGATGCGGTATGTTCTCAGCTGTAAACAAAGACAAAAATGAAAATGGCAATATATATTTTTAAATATCACACAATGCGTATGATTTATACAAATGTCTGGTTTGGTTGATGATATGTCTATATTTCCTTAAAGCATATTCCTACAGTCTTATCAGCTACCATGTGTGTGAAATCTAGAAGTCAAATAATGCTTACTCTTTTTGTGAAACTGTGACTGGCGGCTGATCCCGAAACATCAGCTATTGCTTCATTAACTATTTCTCCTTGAAAGGCACTAAGGACAGAGTTAATAAAGCTGGACTTCCCTGCTCCAATTTGTCCAGCCACCAGGATCTTGACGTTTGTCACATCTGGATTACTCAACGTAAACTTTTCTAGACGTTCTTTCAGCTCTTCCTTCTGTCTACAAAAGACAAGAGATAAAATCATCTGCACACTAAATTATTAAAATAATGTGAGACTATATATATATATATATATATATATATATATATATATATATATATATATATATATATATATAACAAAAACATTTGGATCTTTTTATCTGACAACATTTTTTTTTTTTTTTCAGCGAATATGTAATATGTTTGTCAATTTACACAATTTAGATATTTTTCTTTTTCTTTTTTTCTTTTAAATCTCCATTATAAATACATTTATTGTTTTATATTTTTAAACCAGTTTTACTTCATTTTATAATTCCAAGCAAAAGGGGAATAAAGCCTGCACACAATGTCCTTCAATGTAAAAAAAAAGAAAAAAAATCTTCAGCAACAAAAATGTATTAAGAGGTCAGATATATTCAAAACAAATGTGTATTAGACAATGTATATTTTACAGTAGGTAGGCCTAAATATAATTTTAGCTATTTGGGCTTTCTGCAAATACAAAATTTTCCATATCTTTGAACAGACTACTATGAAGATAAGATACACATACCACATAGTCCACATAACCTCTGTATATGTAGCTTACCCCCAGTCAAATGTCCTCCATGCTTCATTCAGTTCTGTGAAGAAAAAAAATATATAAAGATCAAATAAACAATTCAGTTGAACAATAAACTGGTATTATCTCAATCTCTGAGTCTGAGAATGTAACTATCCCATCTAACAGATTGCTCTCAGAACTTTGGCTAACATTCTGACAAGGATCTCTCAAATTTACAAATGTCTTTATAGTATCATTAATATGACATTTGTTCAAAATTTCTTGGTTTTAATAATGTTTTAAAAACATTAATGCAAAAATATTCATCGTTTATGGAACTGTTTTTCAGAGATGTTTTAGTTGGATGTTCTTGAAACATTTTTTTAAATACTACTGTTTTCAAAATGTTTAGGGAACATATCAAAAGTAACATTCCTATAATATTTGCAGAATGATAACAGGAGTGTTTGTGTTACGAATAAGCACAAGTAGGCAACAGGCAGCGGGTCCAAATGCAGGTTAAGATCCTTTAATGATAATCCACAGAGATATACATCCAAAATACATGACGGAACCAAGAAAGGATCACAAAAAACACAGGAGGTAACACTTATCAACAACTCACCCCGACAATAGCAGACCAGGGGCCTGTACCATGATGGTAGATGAACAAATTCAGAGTTACAGGATTAGTTTCGAGTTAACAAAACCAAACCACTCCAATCCGGCTTTGTTGGTACCATGCTGCTGATCATCAACTTTCTTTTTTTTTTGTTTGTTTGTTTTTGTCAACTCAGGCTTCCATCCTAAGTTTGTGGAGCACATGCACATGAATGTGTGACATCACTGGTGAACATCCAATCACAAACCTTAGTTTAAGGTTAAAGGTTTTGCTAAAGGTTAAGAGATTAAAGAATATGATTAATTTAAATGCATTTACAAGGAAAAAATACTTACTCATGAAAGAGGACAAATAAAAGAAATCATCTTGCTTTATCAGTGCAGTCACAAGAGAAACTTGTTACATACAACGATAAAGACTCGAACATAGTCACGTAGACATTTTTAAAGAATCTATTAATTCTACAGTTTATTGATATTACATACGACCTTGTATATATTAACATTCATTTAAAATAAATAATTTATAATAACAGATAAACTAAAATTGCTTGTGTTAAATGGATTGATTAAAATATAAATCATATAAAATAACTAAGACAGACATTTATTTTTGGGACTAGTGACCTTTAATTTGGAGCAAGATAAACTGGGAGAGTGACTTTTTTGTGTCAGACATGTGTCACTTTGCTCAAACACAGGACCAAACAGGAAATGTAACACAGCTGAACCAGGGGCAAGTATAAGCTCAAACCAGTGCGCAACGTTTTGCTATGGTTTCTGGTTTGAACGACATGTTTCCTGGAAACGCTGTGCAACGGGGTTTGAGATACAGGCTGTGTTTGAAATGGCATACTTGCTTACTGCTTACTGCCCAGTACACAGTGTATACTGCCTACTATTTTTAAGAATAGTGTGTGAAAAAGTATACAATAAGCAACAAATGTTTCAGAGTAGTGTGCTAAAATGTTGTCACATGACAAAACATTAATTTAACACAGCTGCTGAGGTTGTTACCTCACAAATAAATGTACTAACCATTCTTTTTACAAAGACTTGTTAATTAAGGATTCATACTAGTAAACAATGCTATATTGCCCAGTTGAACTCATTTCATAATTATTGTACTTTACATACTGAACAGAACTAATAATAATTGTGTAAATAGTAGTTATTTGTCAGACATTTATATTTCAGTACTGTAGTACATTATAAAACAGAACGCAATAACATAGTGTGTTTAAATGATCATACTTAAAAATATTATTGAATGAATGCAACTTTATTGGGACAAAAACCTCCCTACATCTATACTGCTAACCACCTAATAACACTGTATTATTAATGAGATGTTTTATTTCCAATTTTCAAATATTTCCTTTATTTTTATCGAAAATAAATGCCTTTCTGATTTGATTTGTGATGGGAAAAGGAGTAAAACAAGTTTAGTAAAGGGTAGCCTTGATCTTGGGTCGATCGTGTCAAAATCAATCATCACACGTCTTTTACCCGCTGCACTACTGAAACTACAGATAAATGGGCATCTTTTGCAGTGCTGTTTATCGCAGCCAGGGCGGGTGGGCGGAGTTAATGTAAATAGTCTCTGCCGACAAATTATTATGCTATTTATATATTATATTACTGCAATATTTTTATTATTCAATATCTTTGAAATAATCTGTACTGTATAAAGCACTATAGAGATAGTGGTGACATCATTTGACTTGATCGGAAACGTGCTGTAGAGATTAAAGTACAATTTATGCCCTACTTATGATATTGTTTTTTAGATACACAGCGATAGTTTGAAGCGTGTTTGCGTTTGCCCCCTGAATGTTAATGAGACAGAACAAGTTAAATATGCGGTACTGCGCATGTGTCGAGCTCGTCCATCTGCGTTGTGGGGGTTGTTGGATGTGTGGGTGGCTCGAGCCCCTGCCCCTTTAATCGCTGAAGCCCTTTCGGTCACACCACTTCTCCCCTGCCCCTCCGAAGGTCTGTGTACTCCACTGCTGTATACCACAACAGCCACAACAGTGCAATTGAGGGCTGTTGTTTGCTTCAATCACAGATTAGATTTGTGTATATAACATAATATAATATAATTTCTGTGAGTGTAATTATCATTAGAATACTTTATTTATTTGCTATTATTTTATTTGCTTATTTCTGTTTCAGAACCACAACCATTCTTGCAATGTAACACTCTTATTTTGACATTGTATGCTCATACTGCTAAAATTCAGTTATATACCCCAGGTTCAGTCTGTATTCTAATAACAGACACCTGAGAGTGACTACAGCATCCAAGACTCGATCAAGTCATTCAAACAGACTTTTAAATGCGGTCTTTTCATTATGAATAGTGTTAGTTAATTTTGTTAAACTGATGCATTTTATGAATTTATGCATTTAAATAAATCAAATTTGATTAAATAGATGGAAAATATATTTAAAAAGTAAATAAGTTAAAAGATGCATATCAGTTATCATACAATCCCCACAGACAGTCCCATTATTCAATGCAGTACTTACGTTCAGTTGGTTTTGATTCACTTGCTCCCATTTGCAATCTTGTGTCGTTTGAACAGAGTAATAAGAAGAATCACAGAACTATATTTACTGTCTTGTGCTCCTGAAGGATGTGCAGGCGTGATGTGAAGGAATCTCTCATCGGAGGGTACATTTATACATGCAGGTCTAACTTTCAGTTTCACTTTAAATAACAGATTGGAAATGAAAGGAAAATTTGTGTCATCTCTCATGATTAGAATGGGTGCAGGTCAGCATTTTCTCTGAATAATTACATTTCCCAAAACAACTGTTTTGATAGAAAACTTGGAATATAGCATTATAGAGTTACACCCTCATGTGTTTTTCTTTGTAGATCTATTAGATTCAGTGGTTCAAGTGTTTACAAGGTTTTTGTGTTCTGTGATGGCAGCTCATATCTGAGGCTGTATTTATCTACAGGTACATCACTGTTACATTATTTTCCATAGCTGATAGTTAGTGACAGCCATAACAAAAAAAAAAAAAAAAAAAAATTAAACCAGAATTAAACAAGCAGATTATTATGACCAAAATTTTTTTTTTTCACAATGTATTTTTAAAATGTTTTAAACTAAATAATGAAACATAAAATTTTGAACTTTGGTGTTACAATGAGGCTTTGTGCTCTGTTTTCGAAGGTGATTTGGTTTTTACACATTTGTGAGTTGGGTTTATTTTCTTTACAAATGAATATTGTAATTTAATTGTGTGGTGAATTATTTTTGTAATAAAGGATTGTTAAAGTTAAAAAAAATCTCTCTCTCTCTCTCTCTCTCTCTCTATCTCTCTCTCTCTATCTCTCTCTCTCTCTCTCTCTCTCTCTCTCTCTCTCTCTCTCTCTCTCTCTCTCTCTCTTTCTGCTGTTTTAATCACGGATGGTTTTCCTAAAAAGCACATGACTTTCAAAAAATGGGTTCTGGCTACAGTTTAAATATGATTTCGGATCTAATTAACAATTCTTCTAGTATTTCTGGATTATGTAATTACTGAATTATGTCTGATTACTGGACTTTATTAATTTTTAAAGACTAGATTAAAGACATACAGTCATGGCAAAAAATATTGGCCCCCTTGGTAAATATTAAAAAAAGGCTGTGAAAATTCATCCGCATTGTTAATCCTTTTGGTCTTTTATTTAAAAAAATCACAAAAATATATCATTTCATGGATAATAAGAATTTAAAATGGGGGGAAATATCATTATGAAATAAGTGTTTTTCTCAAATACTTGTTAGTCACAATTATTGGCACCCCTATAAATTCTTATGAGTAAAATATCTCTGAAGTATATTCCCATTCATATTTACAATTTTGAGCACTCCAGCATGATTATAAACATGAAATCATCCAGCTCTGGCTTCCTGTTTCACAGAATTATAAAGAGGAGGGAAAACAAAGCCCAAATGCCCTTAATCATCCATCACAATGAGAAAAAACAAAGAATATATTTCTGATGTGCAGCAAAAGATAATTGAGCATCACAAATTAGTGAACTGGCTTTAAGAAAAGAGCTAGAGCAGTGAAAATTCCCATTTCCACCATCAGGACAATAATTAAGAATTTCCAACCAACAGAAAATGTTACGAAAATTCCTGGAAGAGGACGTGTGTCTATTTTGTCCTAATGTGCGGTGAGAAGGAGAGTTTGAGTAGCTAAAGACTCTCCAAGGACCACAGCTGGAGAATTGCAGAAATTACAGTAGTTGAGTCTCAAGGTCAGAAAACCTTAAAAACAGCACCTACATCACCACATGTTGTTTGGGAGGGTTTCAAGAAAAAGCTCATCCAAAAACAAACTCCAGCATATTCAGTTATCAGACACGACTGGAATTTCAAATGGGACTGGCTTCTATGGTCAGATGAAACTAAAAATGAGCTTTTTACCAGCAAACACTAAAGATGGGTTTGGTGAACACAGAGAAAAAAGTACCCCATGTGTATAATGAAATATACTGCTGTATTTCTGATGTTGAGGGCCTATATTTCTGCTGGAGGTCCTGGACATCTTGTTTAGATACATGACATCATGGATTCTATCAAATACCAACAGATAAAAAAATCAGTAAGTGACTGACTCTGTTAGAAATCTTATAATGGGCCATGTTTGGATCTTCCAACCGTACAATAATCCAAACACAAACCTCAAAAACAACACAAAAATGGGTCACTGAGCTCAAAACCAAGCTTCTGCTATAGCCATTCCAGTCCTCTAACCTGAACCCTATAGAAAATGAGTGTGGTGAACTGAAGAGAAGAAGCACCAACATGGAGCTGGGAATCTGAAGGGTCTGAAGTGATTCTGGATGAAGGAATGGTCTCTGATCTCTTGTCAGGTGTTCTCTTACCTCATCAGGCATTACAGGAGAAAATTTAGAGCTGTTAAACTGGCAAATGGAGGTTCAAAAAAGTATTGAATAAAAGGGGGCCATTAATTGTGGCCAATGTGTATTAGAAAGACATTATTTCATAATGATATTTCTCCCCATTTTAAATTCTTATTATCCATGAAAGGATACATTTTTGTGATTTTTTTTTTAAATAAAAGACCAAAAGGATTAACAATGCAGATGAATTTTCACAGCCTTTTTTGATCATATTTACCAAGGGGGCCAATATTTTTGGCCACGACTGTAATATTTTTTACACAATTTAGCAATATATGTATATTTAATGCTAACATTATTGTTCTTCACACAGACTTTAAATTTAGTGACACTAATAAATTTAGCAATAAGGTAGAGATAGATAGATATATATATATAGAGAGAGAGAGAGAGAGAGAGAGAGAGAGAGAGAGAGAGAGAGAAGACCGCATTAATATTCATTGCCAAGTTTCTGATTTATTCTAGTTGTTTTAATGAATTATTTCTTAATAAATGATAAAACATTATTAAATAAAATGGGGTAGAGGTGGGGGAAGAGGTTGATGGGGTTGGTATAAAATAATTTTGAACAAGGTAATTTACACTGTCTGTGTTACTCGTTCCACATAATGTTAATATCTTACTGAGGTAGATTTTTCAAAATCATAAATCTGGGGGTTTATAGCTAATAAATGTGTTACCAAGTACGGTAACCCGGGAAGCAATGAGAGGTTTGTACAAGCGAAGCTCATTCGTGGTTACTGAAGGTGGATGAGAGAGCTGTTCATTCACTCCCACATCTACAATTCCTTCAGTTAACTCTAAATATTAGGCTGTCATAGGCGAGCAGCGTGCTGCATATAATGCATGAGACAAATACTGTCCCATATAATTTAATTAAAGTTCCGCAGGTAATCAATCAAGTGGTTCACTGCATCTTTTCATATTCCTAATGGACACAGAAAGGGAGAAACAGAAACTGAGAGAGCGGGTCGGATGCTGAGTCATGATGCTGAGATGATGGAGCTCGATCTGTGTTTCGTGATTCATGAAGGACCTGACTGCAGTCTGCAGAGAAGGGTGGGGCTATCCATGGGTGCCATTCTGTGTGCCAATGAGAGTAGAGAAGGGGCGGGGCGACATGTGTAGCTCCTCCCTCTGCAGACTGCAGTCAGATCCTTCTCGAATTGCGACACACAGACCAAGCTCCAACTCAGACCTCTGCTTTTTTTTTTTTTTTTTTTTTAAAAAAAGGTTTTATGGGTTTTCTGCTATAGCCATTCCAGTCCTCTGACCTGAACCCTGCGGAAAATGAGAGGAGTGAACTGAAGAGGAGAAGCACCAACATGGAGCTGGGAATCTAAAGGGTCTGGAGTGATTCTGGATGAAGGAATGGTCTCTGATCTAGAGCTGTAATCGGGCCTTAAAAGTTAGGCCCGACAGGACCCGAGCCCGACAAGTTTCGGCCCGAGCCCGACAAGTACATTTTGATTGACAGCTTTTCAAAAGCCCGAACCCGTTTACAGCCCGACATTATTCAAATGTGCGCACATACACAATTCTTTTGCCTTTTGTCAAGAATGAGTCATTTATACATATTTTAACATAATTTATTCATAACTAACGTAGACTAGACCACTTGGAAGTTGGAATAAAGAGATAAAATAAGTCCGCTGTAACATCTTAACATCTCAGCACTCTAAATAGGCATAGGCTCATTTAGCCTATAAATAGACCAACGCACCAATAAAAACGAGTCTTTTTTAACAAATTAAAATTAAGATAAATTTTAAATTAAGATGGGTATTTGGCAATAACGAAATTAAGATAAAGGCTCCGCAGGATTTGCTTCGCCACTATCAGCTGACATTTAATAAAAGAATAATGCCAATATTAGCGTAAATACTCTGTCCACATTATGCATTTAAGACTCAATGAATATTTAGTTATCATTTGAAAAACCTTTACTCACAAAGATTAGGCTGAGCCTACATGTTTTTGTGGAGGAAAATTATTGAATCCACTGTAGATGGCTTCAGCGCGTTTCTGCGCTCACTGATGGTCCGTCCAGCAATATAACCCAATGGCTCATTATTCTCATTATAAACATGGTCAAAACTTTTCCACACCTCAGACTTTGCTTTAGTTGCTGGTGCAACCAAAACGTAATCGCCAGAGGCAAGCCTCCGTTACACCTACTCAGCATCCATTTTCGCATCTTTCTCGCGCTAATCGGAACACATCACATGACCGCTCGTTTACCCCGCAAACCGGAGCGCAAGCCCGAGCCCGCGTAAGATGATACAAATTAATCAATGATATAATAAATAATAATAAATGATAAAACATTATTAAATAAAATGGGGTAGAGGTGGGGGAAGAGGTTGATGGGGTTGGTATAAAATAATTTTAAACAAGGTAATTTACACTGTCTGTGTTACTCGTTTCACATAATGTTAACATCTTACTGAGGTAGATTTTTCAAAATCATAAATCTGGGGGTTTATAGCTAATAAATATGTTACCAAGTATGGTAACCCGGGAAGCAATGAGGGGTTTGTACAAGCGAAGCTCATTCGTGGTTACTGAAGGTGGATGAGAGAGCTGTTCATTCACTCCCACATCTACAATTCCTTCAGTTGATTATAAATATTAGGCTGTCATAGGCGAGCAGCGTGCTGCATTTAATGCATGAGACAAAGACTGTCCCATATAATTTAATTAAAGTTCCGCAGGTAATCAATCAAGTGGTTCACTGCATCTTTTCATATTCCTAATGGACACAGAAAGGGAGAAACAGAAACTTAGAGAGCGGGTCGGATGCTGAGTCATGATGCTGAGATGATGGAGCTCGATCTGTGTTTCGTGATTCATGAAGGACCTGACTGCAGTCTGCAGAGAAGGGCGGGGCTATCCATGGGTGCCATTCTGTGTGCCAATGAGAGTAGAGAAGGGGCGGGGCGACATGTGTAGCTCCTCCCTCTGCAGACTGCAGTCAGATCCTTCTCGAATTGCGACACACAGACCAAGCTCCCACTCAAACTTCTGCTTTTTTTTTTTTTTTTTTTTTTTTTTTTTTACCGGTTTTATGGGTTTTCTCCCATTGTGAAATTATTTCATTATTATAAAGTAATCTATTGTGTTATCAGAATCAGAATTAGCTTTATTCGCCAGGTAGGCACAAACACACAAGGAATTTGTTGTGTGTGTGTGTGTGTGTGTGTTTTTTTTAAAGGTGCTCCTGGTATATACATACATGCATACATACATACACATGTGCCATGAGAACAGGAAAAAAAACATTTTAAATAGTAAGACTTAATAAATAATTTGTATGAATCTGGAACAGCAGATTTTTTTACAGATTTGTGCATTTTTACTCTATATAGAAATGTATAAACAAAGAAATATGCATATGTATTTACATAATACTTGAGAAAGAGGCAATAATTAAAGTCTCAAAACAGCAAGTAAATCCATTTTAAAACTGATTTATTGCCTGGTTACTGTTAAGACCCACCTTTTAAAAAGTAACAAAAGACATAATATTTTACACCCAATAAGAGGACACTCATTTCCCTGTTTAAGACATTTTAATCCATTTTCTCAGCTCAAAACTCACCGGCGAGTGTTTGATCAACATCTGATTACGATCTGATCTGCACTCTGCTTATAATATGAGGCAGAAATATATTGCTAGATTTATGTGATGCTATTTTATTTTTTACATTGTTCTTCAAAAATACTAGAGATTGCCTGATGAACACAGACAAATCTTACTGTAATTGTGAATTTATTTGTATTCATGTTTCATGTCATTGTGCCTCTGCTTCTTTGCTGTGATTCTGGACTTCCTCGTATCATATTTTGTACATCCGCATGACAAAACTCATTTTATGTTCGGGATTTCACTTTCGTTTTTGGCTGAAAGAATAGCATTAGTGAGACAGGAGAGAGGAAACTTTACTGGAAAATTAATAGAAAAAAAGAAAGATAATTTTTTATTGTTATTGTGACTTCGACATGAGAATTTATCAATGTATCTCTAAATGTGCGCACCTTTGGCCTTAAAGCCCTCATGGAGTTGATTTGTGATCACATATAAACGGAAGCAGACGAGACTGAATAGGTATGTGTGTTCTGTTGTGTGAAATGATGATAAATCTCAGTTTGCACTGTGTGTATCTGTCCTTCAGTGGAAACACAGTGATTATTCCGAGGTTTTCCTTGAGGTCCGCTTCTGTTGACCCTTTTACAGCCCTTTGCTGCTCTGGCCTGACAGAAAACAATCCCAGTGATACATGAGGATATATACCATCTCATGCATATATAGGCCTACATGTATGTCAGCAGTTTGTTTACTTCTTCAGTAGATGTTGGTGACTAGTGTCTTTTATGGAGAAAAAAGATTTTTTTCTTTTTTTTTTATACATTTTATCTAGCAACACTGCTTAGAAATTTTCAGACTCCTCATGCCTGGAACCAAAAGGCCAAGTAATAATCTGAGTCTGTATTTAATTATTTGCTTATTTGACTGTTAGAGAAACCATTCAATCATTATTTTAATATTAAAAAAAAAAAAATATATATATATATATATATATATATATATATATATATATATATATATATATATATATATATATATATATATATATATTATGAAAGTCTGTGAATCAGTTGTTCAATAAACACAAATCAGAAAGTGAGAAATTTTAGTGCATTGTATTAATTTGTGAGATCCACCAGATGGCGCTAAAGGCTATATTAAAAAAAAAAAAAAACTTCGGATGATGTTGAGAAGTGTGAATAATTTCATCAATCAAAGCTCTATCAGTGTGTATGACGTCACATCACTTTTGTGAGTTCTTCTTTTCTGTGTTTTGTCAGCATGGATCCAGTGGGAGTGAATTCAATAGAGACTGCAGCTCTAGGCAGACCCGTCCAGCTGGGGATGCTGTATGACTGCAGGAGAGATGCTCTTGTACCAGGTGCTGCAGAACCAATTATTCTCTTTCTACCAAACTTTGATGGCAGCATTAACAGCTAAATTAAAAAAAATACTGGCAAAAATGTGTCTCTGAGTTGAACTATTTGAATTTGAGGGTAGTTCTGCATTATGATATGTTATCCGGTTGCTTATGTTTAGTGATTTACCTGCTCAGAGTTTTTCATGTAAATAAGTATAAAAATATATGAAAGAGAAGATTCAATGAGAGCACTGATTACTGTCTAATAAAGTGTTTAGATACATAAATCATCTAATGTTATTAAATAAAATAAACAAATCTCTTCATTGCAGGAATCAGACATTGGAGTAAAGAGCAGCTGCAGCAGATTAATACAGTTTTCACAGTCACTGCTTCAGACTCAATTGAGGACAAATCTCGATTGCTGAATGTTGATGGCTGTCTGAAACTGAGTTTTTTAGGTGGACTCATCAATGTGGGTGGAGCTGCCAATTTCCTCAAGGACACCAAGAAATCATTCAGTCAACAGAGACTGACATTACATTATCTTTCAACCACTACGTTTGAAGAACTGATCATGAACCACTTTCCTTCTGGAGAAATGGCTCATTATGACAATGATGTAGCCACACATGTAGTGACAGCAGTGCTGTATGGAGCAGATGTCTGCTTTGTGTTTGACAGAGAAGTTTCATCAGATGTAGATAATAGGGTGATAGCAGTAGATGTAAAAGGTGTCTTTGGGAAGCTAAAAGACATTTCAGTCGGTGCATCATTAATCTGAATGACAATCAGAAGACTGCTGCACAGACATTGAATCTGTAATTGAGAGTTTAAGTACGACTGAGATGAAATGCAGTGATCTTCTGATAGACACACCTGCTTTGACATTTACTGCATTTAGAGACAAAATCAATGACATGAAGAAAAACTGCTACCAGTGCAGACTGAGTCTCATGAAGAAACTTGGCTCTCTCTTACCAAAGATCCGTGGAAAATTTATAGAGGATACAGCACTGATCGATCTGCTAAATCATCACGAGCAATCTCCATTTGAAAAAAATGCTCTTGAACAATGGCTGAAAGAGAAAGAGGAAGAATCTGACATCATTAAATCATTGCTCACACAACTGAACGACTCTGAAGTGAAGGTAGAGATCAACCTTAATAAATATTTGATGAATCTTGAAGTTAAACATTTGGTCAGCTACACGTTCACATCACTGGGCCGGTCAGATGTGCTGCTTTCTAAACAAAAGACCTACCTGAGCTCAACAAAAGCAAAAAAAAAAAAAAATTAAGAGAAAAGCTTTAAATCTGAAAACAAGACTTGGCTCACACCTGTCATACAAATGACTATGAGAAACAACTTGAGGATATTTAAAAACTTGATTGATTTCAACAATGGCAAATTAGTGAAGTTTATTGTTGCATCAAAAGAAATGGAAAATAATTTAGGTTCCTGTGTACTTTTGTATGAAAATGAATCTAATAAAGCTGTTTGCTTCACTCCTCCATAAAAACCAGAGAGTCCAATCATTGAAGATGTCAGATTTAGGCAGGTGGATCTGAAAGTGTCTCCACCGTGTCCTGCTACAGAGGAGCTCACATTACTGTACAAAATGAAGAAAGAGAAAGACTGGACATCTCAAACTGTGTCACAGAAGCAGAATACAGTGACTCTGACTGATCTCAGACCAGATACTGAGTACAGTATTAAATGTGCAGCAGTGGGGAAACTCAACTACATCACTGAATCTGGTGTCACCACAGTTATCACAAAGGTACTGTATGATGTGCATTTTGATTTAATTAATGCATTACAGTAACATTCTGTAAAGTAGGTAAGTAGTGTAAAATGAACAGTAAACTAGAGGCAAATGTACGCCAGTATTTTACCATTAATTTACAGGACAATTTGTATTACTCTGTAATTCTAAATACAGCAAAAAAAAAAAAAAAAAAAAAAAAAAATTCAGTGCATTGTAGGTGAAGCTGCAAATGTAGGATATGTTCAGAACAGACAAACAGACACAGGATATGTTCTTGTGCAAAAAGCACAGGATGTGGTTAGAAGTGCACTGAAAATAAATCAGCTACCCACACAGAACTCCAGAAGAAACATGTATTTGCACTTGAATATTTTAAATATATTCAGACTATATAAAATGTTCACATTTCACATTCATTTAATTGTAACATTAAATAAGTAAGAGAAAATGCTTGAAGCAACATATACAGTAAATACAACACACAAGTATACAAATAAGGAAACACAAAAAATCAATAATCAATATTCAGCCTCTTAAGGTTAAGTCTCTCTGCAACCTAAAATTCAAAATGTTTCAAGCTTTTACTTCAAAAGGTTTGAAATTCAGGACACATCTTGACTTTTGATGATCACAATGCCTAAACATGTTATTTAAGATTTAAAATTACACAAAAATAAGTTACAAGCTGTTAATTCACAAGTATTAATTTAATAATTGATATGATCAGTTTCTAAAGTGATTTGGGAAGCATCTCTAAAAATAAGGGGTGTTATCCACCAACTGACTGATAATAAATCAGTTACACAGAAACCCTGGATACTGCTTTCACTTACTGATGCTGCAGCAACTGCACAGAGATGGGGAGATCTTATCTGACTCCTCTAGACAGGTTAAACATCAGCAAAGAGCCATTCTTCCATTTGATTGAACAACTACCATTATTTAATTACTTAGGAGAAGACATCCCCAAAATCTGTGAAGATTAAATAAATTGGTGCTCTAATATATTGAATGCCTTATAAATATGTAAATAGAGAATAAAGCTATTTTACAACTCAGAACTGTTTATATATTTTGTTAAGTGATATAGTGTTAATATATTATTAATCTTAAGCTACTTGAACTACCAAAATCTGCTTTGTATCTTAAAATACCAATAACTGCCCAAATTAACCAAGGCCTTCCTATATTACATCAACTGACACTAAAATAATACCATTAAACAGTAACCAAATAAAAATGTAACACAGAAGACCCTAATGTACAATACTGGAAACAAAAATTAGAAAACAAATCTGTTATAATAAAATATAATCATATGTACTGTCACAATTCAATCGAGGACAGCAAGGCACGAGGAGATCTTCAATATCAAACTCTTTAATAATCCAATTGTCACAAATTCAGCCTCTGTTGCTCTCTCCAATCACCACTAGAGGGAACCATCACCGTAGTACTATCTTTTCGGACTTCATTTCCCACAATGCCCTGTGCCTGAGACTAATCACCTGCACAGGTGTTTCCCATTGCCCAGCCTATTTAAGCTGTGCCTTCCCTGCTTTTATTGTGAAGTCTTGTTTTGCGCTGCATACATTTCTGAGTGGTTTTCCCTGGGTTTGAGTTCCTGTTGATTACCTGGACTGTTTCCATGTTTATGATTGATTGCTGTCAACCTATTCTGACCCTGCCTGCTTTGTGGATTTATGCTATTATTTGTCTGCTGCCTGCCTCGATCCTTATCACGAACTCTGTTTATGACTCTACCCAACCTTCGTTGTATTTGATGCCAGTTACTAATTTAAGCCTGTATGATCTGCCTTGTGAACTAATAAAGCTGCACATGGATCCTAACACCACTGTCTCCTTGTTACAGAAGACTTCGCCACAAATTGATCCAGCAGCATTCAATTGCTTTACCACAGATTTATCTGCTCAAGCATCAGTTCTGGCAACATACCAACAACAACTAAACCGTCTTACCTCGCTAATGGAGAAGATGGTAAAGACCTCGAAAACCCTTCATCTGCAAGCACCTGAAGCTCACGTTCCTTCTCCGAATCCACCGCCTCAAGCCCCAGCTTCACCTACCTCCACCGCCAGCCATCGTTTGCCGTTCCCCGAGAAGTTTGATGGCTCACCTCAAAATGTAAGGGCTTTTTACTCTAGTGTTCCATGTTTGTTCACCAACAACCTATGTTGTATCCCACAGACAATAGTTGCATCGCCTTTACCATTTGCTTCTCACTGGAAGGGCGTTGGGGTGGGCTACCGCGGTGTGGAGTGAGAATCAGACTGTCTTCCCTTCCTTCTCGGCCTTCATCCAGCATTTTAAGGAGGTGTTCGAACATCCTGCTGATGGAAAGGAGGCAGGTGAGCAGCTGTTATCTCTATGCCATATCCATTTGCTTCTCACTGGAAGGGCGTTGGGGTGGGCTACCGCGGTGTGGAGAGAGAATCAGACTGGGATGTGGTGGAATGGGAGATTCTCATCATGGAGCTGAGAAATCTGCAGCAACTGCGTGATGCTATCATGTCAATATGGACCAAAATCTCTTAAGGAAAATGTTTCCAACACCTTGTTGAATCTATGCCACGAAGAATTTAGGCAGTTCTGAAGGCAAAAGTTAGTCCAACCCGGGACTAGCAAGGTGTATCTAATTAAGTGGCCAGTGAGTGTATAGTAGGCTATATTACATAACTATTATTTTAATATTATATAATGTTGTGAGCTATCTGTCATGCCCAATGAAGGCTCGTCATTAGGTCACTCGAGCACTGATGGCTCTGAAATGAACAAACCCTGGAACATAACCTGCGGAGCATACCCGGGTATGTCACAAAACCTGGTTTTTGAAATACCCTCCTGGTATCAAGGTCACACTGTTGAGGCTCACTCTGTTTGTGAGAGACTTCAAAACAAATGAGGGTAACAGCACACAAAGAAATTCAGAAGAAACCCACTGAGGTAACAACTCAAAATGTTTAGTTGATTCATAACATGAAATAGCCTAGCCATAACATACCATGACAAGTGAGCTATTTTGCTGAATATTCTCATGAGGCAAAAAAAGCAAAAAACCTACAGAGTGCATGCATTAACATTACGTGAAGTATAGTGTGCTCTTTCACTGCATGATTTAGTCTATTAAAATACATTCAGAATGCTTACGTCTGAATCTCTCCATCATGGCATGTAGACTTGAGAAGAGTTTTTGTGGTTTTGAGAGTGTTTTAGTGGAATTTGATTAGAAACCGCGACGAAGCGCAGCAGAAAAACATGGAGAGATGTGCCTCTGACAGGGACAGCACGCTGTCGAGCGTTAAATCGGCTCACGATCCCATTTTAGATTGGTAAGTTTCAACACTATTGTCTTGAATGTTTATAGCCTAAATGTTTATCATGTTTTGCAGTTTGTTTCATGTTAGCGGTTTTTGGTAAAAATGACAGGGAGCTAGATGAGTACGTGGTGTGTGTGAGAACAGTGTAACAAATTTGATTTGTTCTGCTTACACACTTTCTCTCTGTCTCTCTCCTTTCCTGTCTTTCAGTGGCTTTGGTTTCCAGTTGGTTGAGAATAAACAACATTCTTAGTATCTGCCTTGAGCGCCTTCTTACACTTTGTAAATACTGTAAATAGTTGCTTTAGTTGTTTTTAGTATTTGTATATTCATTATAATTTGCAGTTTACTGTTTTAGATTTATTTAAATGAAAAACTGTTAGTTACAAATTTTGTAAAACAAGAAAAAAGTTTCATAAGTCCTAAAATGATCACTGATCAAATCTATTTTTAAGTTAAACTGTCTTTATTAGATTTATTCAAAATAAAGGATTTAGTTAGAATGTTCAAATATTGTTCTGAAATATTTTTTTCTTGTGGTGTTTTGTGAGCAGAGCAGTTCTAAATTGATGCATGTATGTTGTTTGCAGTGTCATTTGGAGTCTCTAAATAGCATTTTTGAAAGGAGTCCTTGACTCTTCTTGAGATAAAACCTTATAGTTTTGAAAATACCATAAATATGTAGTTTCTTTAAGCTTTTCCCCACCCCACAAAAAAGTTATTTTTTTTTTTTTTCTCAAGAAAAATCTAAGCGACCTTTAAAAAATGTCATTTGGAGACATTGTAACCGAATGAGTCAAGACTACAAATGATGTTCTAAAATAGTTTTTTCTCTTGTGGATTGGTGGGCAGAGCAGTATTAAATTGATATATAAACATGTATCATGTAGTTTTGACTACTTTGGTTACCAGGTGTTTACTTTGAGTTTTCAAATGGCTTTTTGAAAGGAGAGATATATATATATATATAATTTATTTATAGGCTTACAGAAAGCGTATTTGAGTCAAAACATAGTCAGACATTCAGCTTTTTCTTTATGGTGTTTTTAGGCCATTATCAAAGGCTCAAACCTTTTTTTTTTTTTTTTTTTTTTTTTTTTTTTTTGAAATTCATTCAAATAATTAAGTACATTTTATGTAGATTTTTACCTTGTTTCACTCTATTGCTATACTACTTTTGAGTTATTATGGCTCTTGGGTAACAAAGCTTTAAGTGTCTAGTTTCAAACAAGACCAGATTTGTGAAAATAGACCAAAGGGTTCAAGAGCTTCATACATTATTTAGTTATGTCATTTTTCAGAAAAATGCTCAAAAATAGGGGCACAAAACAGAGATAGCTACAACTCTACTCTACCAGTCTGGTATGGCTTTGTAAACTCATGAATGTTTTTGATGTGCTTTTGATCTAGTTTTGAAAACTTACCAAAATAAGGGGAAATTCTTTATTCATAGCCTTTCCATTGTCCAGTACCTCATAGATGACCTAAGTGACCTGTGCCACATTTGTGGCAAGGCAAAGACATCTGACGACTTTGTGGATGTTCTGTGGATAACTATGATTTTTGGTTGATGTAGCATATTATGAATGGACCAGTAGAAATGCTGGCAATATTGTTTTAAAACAATGTTTTTATTGCTACTTTTTACATATTTTCTGTGATTGCTGTGAGCAATGGTTCCACTTGGGGTGTGTGGACAATCCAACCACAGGGGATGACTACAAGTGCTTTTAAATCACACCAAATTATAAAGCCTTTATTTCTAAAGTTTTTATCCCCTAATATTTACTTTGGGTAAATTGTTACACTTTCTAGAAAATCACTTTCTAAAAACAAGCATTATGTCTCCTTTTATAACATGTAAAATGCAACATTTAAAAAGAAAAAAAAAACACCTGTGATGGTAATTGTGGTCAAAATAGGCCTGCAAAAAGCTCATGTTTAATATCTTTATTGCCAAAGTTTTTCCTTTTCTTTTCTTTTTGGTTAGAAGCTTCCAGTGCACATAAATACCACAACAGTAAGATGCATAATAAAAATAAATGAGCATAAATTTTTAATTCTAAAGACAGCATAAGAAAGAATTGTAAAATCCTAAAACTGAAAACTAAATTTGAAGTCGGTAATAAATTTAATTGGAACAAAATAAACAGGATCAAATTTCAAGTTGTAAAACCTCTCATCAATAATGAAGTTTCAAGAAAAAAAAAAGATTTTGAACCCTTTGATTTGCCGTACATCCAGTTAATTCTGATCGTACGTATGGTAACTAGGCAACAATGCAACTGGTTGCGTAAAGGGAAACAGGCATTCCGAGGGGAACAGAATCGACTGCTACACCGTGTCTTTCCACATTTAAGTAAACCCTTTTCTCTCTGGTGAATTTATTTCAAAAACAAGTTCAAAACATGAATCTCGAGTGTTTTCCTTTTCAAATGATGCATAGTTTATGATAGCTGATTGAATATTTTTCTAAAACTAAGGTAATTAAAACTACAAACCCACCTAAACACGGTGCAGGTTAAGAGGTTAAAGTCTAGAGGAGTCAGATAAGATCTCCCCATCTCTGTGCAGTTGCGGTCAACATCTATAGCGAAAGCAGTAATCATCTGTGTGACCAGGAATTACAGTGTGGGTGGGCTCAAAGAAATGTGGGTGGGCCTAGCCTAAAAAACATCTGTTATCAAAATAGGCCAACACAACTAACAGTTACACCTGCTTGAATTTACATATCCGTTTAATCAGAGCATAAGCCTGTATGTCATCATAAGCAGTGTTAAAAAAATATCGATAAGAACAGCATGAGCTTGGCAGCCACACCACACGCACGCACATCTGACAGACGTAACACAACACCACAATCAATTTAGCAGGACAGTTTTGGCGGACATTATGTAAAACCCATGCTTGGTCATAGTCTGGCTCAGTGGCCACATAAACTACATGAAATAAACCACAGTGACTAGGCAAATAACGTTAGGAAAATGTAGATTTTTGTACCTGTACACTGGCGTGTAAGGGAGGTAGCCTTTACAGGTTGGAGTGCTGCTGGTGATGGAGAAATATGTGAATTACCGTTAGCACCAGCAGAGCTGTTCAGCTCACTGAGTGTGGAATATGCGGGGACACTCTCGTGCAGAAAGCCTAAAACGGACTGGAAATGAGCCAGGAAAACCCTAATATGGACAAAGGCATGTATAACGGCATCCAGCGATCTCTGCTGTAACTTAGGGGCTGTTCGCAAACATATCTTCAACATTATATGGCAAACAAGAAAAAGCAACAATACAATTTATTTTTATAGGTAAAGTATTGTGATTATTGCAACAGAATTCACAATGATTAGGCTACCTTCTGAAGCAACTGACTGGGTGGGCCTGACTGACAGGTGAGTGGGCCCAGATTTTTTTTTACTGATTTGAAGGGTAATACTTGGCTAGAAACGTTTGTGATTCTTTGCATTCCAGCATTGTAAAAAACTGGTTCACCAGAAGGTAGGTTTCAAGTGCTGATTTATTAAACAAAGAAAAGTCATATGGACAATCCAAAATATAATATTAACCAAACCAAAATCCTCTAAAGCCAATAGCCTAACAAGAATACAAAATAATCAGATATCAGAATCCTCCAAAAATGAAAAATACCAGTGAGGGTGAAAAGATATGAAACAACATAAAACAACACACAGTAAAAACAATTAACAATGATACTGAGAACTAAAGACAACTAAAATGCACAAACTAGTCTGGAGAATACTGGAGAACAGCACAATGATCAGGTTTTGTATAAAAAAAAAAAAAGTAGAAGAAAAAAACATTCAAGGGGCAAAGGAGGCCTATACCTTACAGAAGACTATATATATATATACAGCATTGATATGTCATTTTTACTCTGCACAAAAATTTGGATAAATAACTGTTTATCAAGATTTTTAGTCAAACTAACAAATTCTGTATATTAATTCTTTGATCAATGCATATAATAACATAGCTTAATATCACATTATTTTTTGTACAATTCTTTCATGTACCTCACAGCTCTGTTTCTTTCTTCTCCTGCCCTCTTCTTGATGTTTTCCAGTGTTTTTGCCTTTCCAGGCTCACTGATTTCCTTCAGCTTCTCAATCAGAAAATCAACATGCTGAAGTGTGAGCAGTGAATCAGTGTTGAGTGCAATTTTCTCCAGAGTATTCACACAGTGATAAGCTTCCATCACCAGCTTTACTTTCTCAATCTCTAATTTTTGTAGTTCTTGTTCCAGCTTCTTGACCACAGACTCGCCTTCCTTTATTTTGATTATACTGTCATTATATATCTTCTTTGATTCTTCATTTGTCTTTTTCTCCCTCTTTGTCTTTGTTTCATAAATTTTTGTTTCCTTGACATGTTTGCTGTAGTGGCATTTATTAGTGCACACTGTACAGTAATTATTTTTCATCACGCTGCACCACGAGAGATCTTTAACCCACCAGCATCCTGGATAATGACAGTTCTCCTTACAGACAGTGCAGCACATCGCCATGCTGGCTTTAGAACAATCAATATCAACCTTCTTTTTGTAGACCACATCAACTTCATACTCAAAGTTCTTATTTTCTTTAGAAACTTTCTTGTTATGCTCCAGAGCTTCCCGAGCTTGTTTCAGCTCATTTTGCTTTGGGTCCATCTTTTGAATATGTGATTGTAGATTAGAAATATTTATCTCCAACTGCTTCCTTTCCTGCAAAACACCGTGAGTCATCTTCAATGTTTTTGGTTTTATGTTTTCAATAAATTCGAAAAATCTTGTAATTCCACTAAAACTGAGATCCCATGATTGCTTTTGTGCCATCTGGTATTTTGTAAGAAATGTCTCTCCTTGACAGTTGTCAAACAGGAAAAACACGGGCTGTTTCTTGTCATTTACTGCACACTTGATATTAGCCTCTTTAACAGCCATCAGGGCATTTTTAGGTGGAACTCCACGTGAGTGTGTGAGGAGCAAAACAATGTTTTCAGCAACATCTTCCCCAAATAAAGACTGAACAGCATCAAATATGTATGTTTGTCTGTCAGAGAGACGATTTTGGTCTGCTTTAATCACCAGACACACTGCATCTATTTTATGGATGCAGTCATCACTGCTTAAACCAAGCAAATTCCTGGCAATCTCTTTATCTTTCTCAATTCCACGAGTGTCTCCATATCCTGGAGTGTCGATGATTGTTAAATGGATTGGACTCTCTTGTGGATTAAACTCATAAACAGTGATGCTGGAGGTCTGACTGTAAACTGATGTTCGGTCGCTCTGATCATCTGTGATCTCAAACCAAACCTCGTCTTCTCTCTGAACACCCAACATGTAGTTGATCATCACATTGATTAGTTTAGTTTTTCCTGTTCCTGTTTCTCCCACCAGCAGAATGGTTTTATGGGGTTCCTTTGTGTCTCTCTCCCCATAGGTAACTTTTATGTATGGTTCAGATGGATCACAAAAGTCTGTCCTCGGTTTCAGATGGTATCGAGTAGGAGTCCCCTCCTCAATTACACTACTTTGTTTAATGATTGCATCAAATTTTTGTGACCCTGGTTCTGAACTTGCCATTTTCTGTCTGTAATATAAAGAGAAAATGTAAAAATGTAAAAATAAAAAATAAAAAAATCTTCATCACTATTTTTTTTACAAAATAAGGGGCAGTTTTAATAACAGCATGTGCCAGCGCAAACCCTCTTTTGGCGTGAAAAAGAAAAGAAACTACTGTCAGGATTTACTAAAGATTAGATGATTCACTCTAAAGCACTTATTGCTAATTAAGTGGATGTTCAGTAAGTTGTTGGCCCCTTAACAATTAGCATAATCTTCAGAACAATTTTCTGATTTTGTTTCCTTTGTTTTCCTTATGTTTATTATTATTTAAAATTTAAATACCACTTTAGTTTACTCAGGCATGTTGCCAAATAACGTACAGTATGTTATAACTTCAGCATAGATTGTCTATGACCAAAAATGTAAGATGTTTTCAGTGGACTTTCAAAATTTGCTTTGCTTGTGAAAGTATGCAAATACATAGCTGAATGAATGAATGAATGAATGAATGAAAGGCATTTATTATACAGTTACAATGTTTTTTTTTTTTTTTTTTTTCATTTGATTTAGTCAAGTTAGTTTTGCATCAAACAGTGTGATTTTCAGAAATCAAGATCTGGCAGCAACACCACATTTTTCCACTTGGCGAACACTTTGCAGACAGCTTACCTAGTGCATGAAATCACCTGGATGTCAGCAAACCAATGAAAACGTACAGTAAATCTGATGAGTCATAGCAAGAGGTACCAAAGCTGATGTTGATCAATGCCACTGGAAGGCAAGCCTGCAACCTTTAGTCAAAAAATCCCAGTGGCTAATGCTAACGCTGCCGCTTTGGCGAACAGAGGAGACCAGAGTTTTTTGGGGAGTTTTTATTTTAATGGAAGTCAATGGAGGAGAGGCTTCACTTAGCTGAATAAACAGCTTGTTGTGAAGAAACAGTTATGTGATTGGTTATCAAGGCACATGTGATCCAAGTTGACCGTTATGCTTAAGTACTACAGACCCAATAACATCATCCAGTCATTTGTATCACCCAATAAAAAGACAATGGGCCTCATTTATTAAATGAGCGTACGACTGAAAACTGGGCGTACAGTGGTTTCCAAGAAAAAATTGGCATTTATCAATATGGACGTGAGCTATGATCAAATCTCATGCAGCTCGTGTACACAAGTTTTTGAGTTACAGAACTTGTGTGCAGCATATAAATCTGACGGAGTATTGTATAATGTTCATTTAGATTATTTTCCTGCCCGACAACCAAAGCACATTAGTCAATCATTAACTATTAAGATTAAAATGTCTAGAAACACTTCTGTGAATGGAGAAAAACAGAAATTAAGTATATAAACAAATAGGTCTACACAAAATATATTTCTCTTAAAAAATTAACAGATTAACAAAAGTCTCGCACATTTACAGAGAAATAAGATGGATTTGTTCATTACTGAAAGACATGTTTACCATCCAGTGGAGTCCAGTAATCTACAGTATAATTATGATTTAGATGTTATACTTTGGCAATATAATCAACTTGTTCTCAATCCCAAGGTGTCAGATACTACACTACACTATACACACGCACGCACGCGCGCACACACACACACACACACACACACACACACACACACACACACACACACACACACATGTTTATCTCTTTGAAGCAGTGAGAGTGTTAACGAATAGACTAAAATGTATAAGTGTTTAGTGAAATTCTCTCTTAAATCTAGCTATTGTGTTATGTTATATAAATAAATACATATATTATTATTTATTATGGATCTCTAAAATCATTTATGGTTAGAGCTTCATCCTATGTGATTAAAGGGTTAGTTCAGCCAAAAATGAAAATTATGTCATTAATGACTCACCCTCATGTCGTTCCAAACCCGTGAGACCTCCGTTCATCTTCGGAACACAGTTTAAGATATTTTAGATTTAGTCCGAGAGCTTTCTGTTCCTCCATTGAGAATGTATGTACGGTATACTGTCCACGTCCAGAAAGGTAATAAAAACATCTTCAAAGTAGTCCATGTGACATCAGAGGGTCCGTTAGAATTTATAGAAGCATCGAAAATACATTTTGCTCCAAAAATAACAAAAATTACGACTTTATTCCGCTTTTTCTTCTCTTCCGGGTCTGTTGTGAACGCGACTGCTGTGACTGTTGACGTACGACGCTGCTGACGTGTTTTCTGGTGCACCCAATAACAAAGAAAACACGTCAGCAGCGTCGTACGTCAGCGGCGTCACTGCAGTGTTGTGAACGCGCTCACAACAGACACGGAAGAGAAGAAAATGATGAATAAAGTCGTAATTTTTGTTATTTTTGGAGCAAAATGTATTTTCGATGCTTCTATAAATTCCAACGGACCCTCTGATGTCACATGGACTACTTTGATGATGTTTTTATTACCTTTCTGGACGTGGACAGTATACCGTACATACATTCTCAATGGAGGAACAGAAAGCTCTCGGACTAAATCTAAAATATCTTATACTGTGTTCCGAAGATGAACGGAGGTCTTACGGGTTTGGAACGACATGAGGGTGAGTCATTAATGACATAATTTTGATTTTTGGCTGAACTAATCCTTTAACTTCACCCAGTGGCGGCGTTTCACAAAACCATAGGGTATGGCAGTGGCGTAAAATTGCGGGGGACACAGTTTTGATTAATAAAAAATCCAATAGCATACCACTAAGCACTGAAATATAGGAAAAAGGATAGAAATATAACTAAACACTGCATCATCAGAGTTGGTATTGTGGCTTTATCAGACACTTAACATTTTATGAAAATCAAGATCAAATGGAGTTGGTTTTTGACCAGCAAATGAAGGAGATCTGTGTTTTGTCTGTCATTAGAACAGCTGTATCTGAGGCAGCAAGTGCATCGCATTAAACACTTTCATCAACTTACAGGTTCTAACTTTTACTGTAGCTATGGGCCCTATAGTTTTTCTTGTCGTTTAATACATTTGGCCAAAATATCATGATATAAATGATGAAGCGCTATATTTAAAATGTACAAAAGTAAAGGCCTATTGGCTACAACTAGACAGCGAAAGCTAAGACTCCTCTCCGCTCTTCAGACAGACAAAAAAAATATTAGCCTTTACAGACATAGTGTTTCAGTACAGAAAACACTGCACTTATTTAAACATCAGTTATTTATTTACCCTTGCATTGCAAATAAGTGGAGATCTGTCTCCAGGTTGTGAACAGCGCTTCATTCTGAATGGAGGCGGGGTGGAGTTATGAGGTTTCACTGACAGTTTGAGGAACAAATGTCATTACGGGTTTTAGTGAAATGCTCTTTTGAATGCTTGTCATTGCAAAAATATTTATAAAAACCCTCATACATAAGACCAATAGCACTGATTTAAAATTATAATAACGAAATAAATAGAGATGTGAAGTTTGGATAATTTTCCACGGCACATCTGACTGGGCTAGGGTATGGCAACTGCCCTGACCTCACCACTTTCATTAAAAGCTTTAGGCAATCTAGCTCTATTCATTTCCAATGGATTCGATATTATGTAAATGTAACTGAAATACACAATGAAATCATCTCCTCATTCATGAAACATTTGTGTAAATCATTCGTAAAGCCGTCGCAAAGCTGACATAAACTTTCAAATTTCAAAATGTTGGTGTGAAAGAAATGTACACCTATGCAAGATCTACAGGTCCTTCTCAAAAAATTAGCATATTGTGAAAAAGTTCATTATTTTCCATAATGTAATGATAAAAATTAAACTTTCATATATTTTAGATTCATTGCACACCAACTGAAATATTTCAGGTCTTTTTTTGTTTTAATACTGATGATTTTGGCATACAGCTCATGAAAACCCAAAATTCCTATCTCAAAAAATTAGCATATCATGAAAAGGTTCTCTAAACGAGCTATTAACCTAATCATCTGAATCAACTAATTAACTCTAAACACCTGCAAAAGATTCCTGAGGCTTTTAAAAACTCCCAGCCTGGTTCATTACTCAAAACCGCAATCATGGGTAAGACTGCCGCCCTGACTGCTGTCCAGAAGTTGACATGTTGCATACCGAGAGGGACCACTGGTCCCAAACATAACGCCACCCGGACCCCTAAGTCCTGCCCTGCTTACCACATATAAATGTGTGTAAAACATTCTGTGGTTTGATGCACTGCCATAATAATATTTTACAAGGTCATGTACTTTTTTTTTTTTTTTTTTTTTTTTTTTGATAACTGTTCAACTTTGGGCAAAACACAGCGCTTGTCACTGTCACTTTTTACCCAGCTGTCCAATCAGTGGAGGGGAGGGACTAATACTACAGTGATCTACTATCCTTCTTGTACAACGACTGTACAACAATGGAGAAGTTAATATTACTGGTCACTGCATTTTTATATTCAGTAATTCTTCAAAATGAGATAGTAATATACTACTGCTGAGGATAATCAAAATCCTAGCAACCAAATCGTCTCAGCTGGAAATCCGCAGTGTCACCAAAGAGTTCTCAAGCAACACCAACTGGCCGTTTTTAGAAGAGTGCCTGGCATTTTTTCAACTGGCTAAAAACACTTTTGTGGACAGACTGTAATTTAATATTTTATCATTATTATTATTATTATTATTATTATTATTTGTATTTATGAAATATACTGGAGCCAAACCTAAGAAGATCCCACTGCGTTCCTGGACATGAAATTTATGTAGTTATAGGGATTATGCTAATTGTGAATGAGCGTGCATATGCGTCCTATTTAGGAATGATTGGAATTCATTAACATACAGATGTTTAACTATCAAATCTGATGATTATGAAGCGTTTGTGAATCTTTGTTTGTGAGTTTTCGGGAAGGTATGTTTTACATGCAAATTACTCTGAATATGCCCTGAGTCCCACTGTTCATACTATCAATCCTAAATAATATGTGATTAAGTGTGTCCCAAAGCATATTATTTTGAAAAGAGTATACCAAAAGTCCCCAACTTCAGATGGCTGGCAAAACAAATGTGCTACTTTTTTTCTCTACAATATGGTAGGACGTTAAATTAAATGAAATGTGGAGGATGTTAACTGTGACAATATGATTGACAGGCCAGTTTACAGTGACATGATGCGTTTAACTATGCGACAGTTGTATGACATGATATTTTGTCCCAATGCTTGCCTACTCTGCTATTACACACTCAAAAGTATGTACCTTTTCTTCACCAACAGAGTACATACTTTAAGGGCACAGCATAAGAAGGCACATTGGGACGCAGCAACTCTTATATATTTATGAGAGTTTCATGCATGAGACCAAAATTAATGCACATATTATTATAGTGAACAAAATTTTAAACGCAACACTTTTGTTTTTGCCCCCATTTTTCATGAGCTGAACTCAAAGGTCTAAAACTTTTTCTATGTACACAAAAGGCCTATTTCTCTCAAATATTGTTCACAAATCTGTCTAAATCTGTTGTTGTGCCATTCATCCATGACCATCATCTCATGTTGCAGCATGATAATGCATGGCTCCATGTTGCAAGGATCTGTACACAATTCCTGGAAGCTGAAAACATCCCAGTTCTTGCATGGCCAGCATACTCACCGGACATGTCACACATTGTCATGTTTGGGATGCTCTGGATCAATGTATATGACAGCGTGTTCCAGTTCCTGCCAATATCCAGCAACTTCACACAGCCACTGAAGAGGAGTGGACCAACATTCCACAATCAACAACCTGATCAACTCTATGTGAAGGAGATGTGTTGCACTGCGTGAGGCAAATGGTGGTCACACCAGTGGCGGATACAGAACGTCATTAATAGGTGGGCCTGGTGAATATATGGAGGGGCCTCGGGTTTTTTAATCTTATACACCTGATTCCCGGGCTCCGTATTATAGAGCTTTCACACTGCGCGCGGATGCGGTCCGGTCATCCGTTCCATGTTCGGTTCGTTTCCGCACCGAGTCTATTTCTGATGTGCTGCACGCGCTGAATTGAAGTGACAGGCTGACAGTGCATGGTTCGTGGTCAAAATGAACACAGATTGACATGAAAATATAATAATCTCACCATAAATGCGTTTAATTAAATAAAATGTAGTAATCTCACCATAAATGCATTTAATTTAATTATACTCTTTTACACAGTCATCTTTTTTTTTACTTTAGGACCGGGGTAAAGCAAGGAAAAATAAAATTTACTTCAACAAGGCGACATAATGAACAACTCTCGTCTCATTCATCGTGATTTAATACCATCATATACTCAGCTGTATTTCGAGACACAGAGCCAGAAGTGCATTCACAAAACGTAAACAAACGCCAAAGGAGACGGTGAACATTATACAAAAAGTGGGCAGAATAACACAGATAACAGCCTGTTAGATGACGCCACACATAAAATAAGAAACAACAACAGGTCTCATAAAACTCGTTAAAAGAGTTGCTACACCCAAACTGAAATAACTCGAACCATCCTTTCAGAAACAGCAGTAATGCCACGGCGGGCCAGCATAAAAACACACACAGTGCTACCTGAGCTCTAAACCAGGCGGAGTCTTCTGGGCTTTGAGTTGAAAACGCTGATTATGTCATCATAATCCGAACTGTCAATAAGTTCTCTTTCAAAGGACAGAAGTGCCAAGTTGTTCAGGCGTCCAGTCAGCATGGATGACCTCAGGCGCGTTTGGATACTGTTTGTTGCGGAGAAAAGTCTCTCTACGCTCCAGGATGTTAAAGGCAGTGTTATGATGGCCCTCAACAAACCATTGATGTTGGGGAAAATGTCGGCAGGGCAGCTATCCAGTATTTCCATTAATGTGGGGAAGTTCTCCTTATCCATTTTCCGTCTGATGTGCTGGATGAATACAGCATGTTCAGCATCAGGAATGGCAATGCCATACAAAGCACACGGATCATTTAAAATGTTTTTCACTCCAAAAGTGGCAGATCCAGGTGTGAAAGAGGCAGAGGCTCTCATTACACCGTAGGTGTCGTCTTTAAACCTGCAGTTTAACTCGGTTATCTGTCGATCAATGATGCAGTTCCACAGGGCCTTTAAATCCTCATTGCTTCTGACGGCCGAGGTCTTTCCCAGCGTTGTGGTGACAACAGAGTCATGAAACTTTGAAGGCAGCTTGCGTTCACGAGAAGCAACCACGTCCCAGTTAGCTATCTCGTGCTTTTCCATCAGCTCTTCTGTCAGTCTGAGCACTTCAACAAAGCCACCCTTCGAATCCTCTCGGAAAGTTGCATATGTAGCTTTAAGTGTTTCAATGAGTGAAATACAGTCCGTCACACATAGCGTTGAACTCTGCAGCCCCTTGGTGGCAAAATCGCTGTTTTCAAACAGTTTGCAAAACGTTAAAAGCATGAAAACAAACTTTTTCGTCTGCACCTGTTGCAACAGCTGGTCTGCTTCGATTTTACTTTGTCCACTAGTTTCGGAAAATCCAGCCAGAGCCTCCAGCAGTACATCAAGCAACTGCAAAATCTTATACACTGACCCTGATTTTGAGCTCCATCTGGTATCACATGAACGCTCCAGCTCCATAACCTGGCGGTTGGGATGCATCTCCTTTTGTACCTCCATCAAACAAGAGTGCCGATGGGCTCTGGTAAAGAAGCTGTGTATTTGATTCACGGTGTCAAAAAAAGTACTCACATGTCCGGACGCTTTGGCGGCGGTGCAAAGCACTAAGTTTAGCCGATGAGAATTGCAATGCACATAGATGGCTTTAGGAAATGTTCCTTTCAAAATAAACTGTACCCCTCCCTTGTGCCCCGACATGACCGATGCTCCATCGAAACAGAAACCGACGCAGAGAGCAGGATCCAGTTCGAGTGGTTGAAGGACCTCCAGGATTTTCTGTGATATCCCTTGCGCTGACAGATCTGCGGCCTCAACAAAGCCCACCGCCCGCTCTTTGATAATTCCTCCATGTATGAATCGCACACACACTGCAACCAGCTCACGGTAGCTAAATCCTTATACTCATCCGCAAGTATGGCAAAATATTGCCCATGCAGTTCAGTCTTTATTTTACGGAGTAGGATCGATGCTGCAGCTTCAAGCAGCTCATCCTGGATGTGGTGGCTCATGAATGTGGCATTTCGGGGCAGCCCGTTCAGTCGATTTTCAGTTTCTGGAGCATATTTTGACATGAACTTGAAGAGCTCTAAGAAATTACCTCTATTAAGTGCATCCTCGGTTTCTCTGTGGCCTCTGAGTGGTATTTCCAGCTTGGCACATAACATGGCAATGTCCAACACAACTTTAATATGCTCCCTGTTTCGCTCCACAAATGACGGCGTGTCACCGTGCAGCTGGTTCAAAACTGTCCCGCGGCTTTGCGGTGCAAGGCTGACCATGTAAGATTTTTGCTTAGTTAACGCCATAGCATGGGGCTTGCTTGCTTCATGTTTGTCGCAGGCTTCTCTGAGATGTTTCCAGTTCTTGTAGCCATCTTTAATAAAAGCAAACTCTGTGTGCATCTCCGGAAAATGTTTACACGCCTTGCAAAACACTGCATCCCGTTCTTTGCTGTATTCAATCCATTTGAATTTCTCATACCAGTTGCTATTGAATGAGCGTGGTTTTCCACTTATGATAGTAGACGGAAATGTGTGAGTGGCAGGAAATGTGTGAGTGGCAGGTTCCTCCAATGCCGATAGATCCGATGGCGTAGCAGTTGTCTCTTTGGACGCTGGTGGCGGTCTGTGGCGGTGGAGTGCAGTGTCAGCCTTCATGCTAACATTAACGCTAGCATGACTCGAGGAAAATAAGCCACTAACGTTAAGTGTCTCACGACCACCCTCCTTCTCCTCCTCAGGTAACGTTATGACATGGTCCAGAAGTATGTCATCATCTAGACGTGGTTTTTTTTAAAAACTGCGTCAATGATAGCTGTTTAGCCATAGCTCAGTTAATTTGCCGCGGAAAACATTCGGTCTGAAACGCGCCCGCGCCCGCGGTGTTGCGTGATAGCATCACTGGACTGACACGTGATATGCCGACATAATATTTTTATTTTGTAGCTATTTTTCGTAGCTACTGTACTTAAATGTCCTCAGGAAACTATTAAAATTAAATTATTGATTAATTCGTTATTATTAAAATTAAAAAAATTAATTGTTTTTATTAATCTGATTGGGTGGGCCACCCATAAATCCGCGCCTGGGTCACACCAGATACTGACTGGTTTTCGGACCCCCAATATAGTAAAACTGCACATTTTAGAGTGGCCTTTTATTGTGGTCAGCCTAAGGCACACCTGTGCAATAATCATGCAGTCTAATCAGCATCTTGATATGCCACACATGTGAGGTGGATGGATTATCTCGGCAAAGGAGAAGTGCTCACTAACACAGATTTAGACAGATTTGTGAACAATATTTGAGAGAAATAGACTTTTTGTGTACATAGAAAAAGTCTTAGATATTTCAGTTAAGTTAATGAAAAATGGGGGCAAAAACAAGAGTGTTGCATTTATAATTTTGGTCAGTGTATTTGTGCATGGAGCACATCAGAAAGGAGCTCAATTGTATTTACTAAAATATATATTTTATATTATATTTGTTGTTGGACTTAACATTTCCCCTTGAGTTTTATTCCTTGTAAAAAAATTAAATGTAATGAGGTGTAATAATGATTCCCTTACATTTACAAAAAAATAAATGACAGCTAATATATTAATATATGGTAATATGTTCAGAAGTCTGAATGTGTTCCTGCAGAACATTCTACCTCTGACCAAATGTACTTTTGTTTCTGTTTTTTTATCAATAATTTCCATGTGTGTAACAAAGGTATTTTAGTTACATTTTTATTTTGTATATTTTGTAAATTAAAAAGCTTTTTAAGTTAAGGCAAACTGCAAAATGTGTTTGTTAACAAATACAAAAAAGAGTTGACACAAAAGAGCGTACTGCTCAGATTTGTAAAAAATGGCCCTACGCTGATTTGGAGAGACACAGAGGGGAGGAACTGTTGAATAAAGTCGTTATTTTTGTTTTCTTCGTGTACAAAAAGTATTCTCGTTGCTTCATAACATTACGGTTGAATCGCTGATGCCAGATGGTCTATTCTGAGGATGCTTTTCATACTTTCCTGGACCTTGACACTGTTATTTACTTGGCACTCTATGAGAGAGTCTCAAGCCTCCCTGTTTTCATCCAAAATATCTTAAATTGTGTTCCGAAGACGAACTGAGCTTTTACGGGTTTGGAACGACATGGGGGTAAGTGAATAATGACCAAATTTTCATTTTGGGGTGGAGTATCCCTTTAAACACAACTGAGTACAATTAATTTCTACTTAACTGTAATTGAAATATTTGTGAATTAGATCAAGTAATACTGAGTGAATATGACAATTTTTTTTTTTTTTTATTATTCCTCACTTCCAGGTATTTTAATAAAGGGGCTCACTACAGCTTTATTGCTCATTCAACTTCTCAAAACTCCCAAATGCTTGCTCTCCAACATTGCATACTCATGGATGAGACATCAACAGTAGACATAAATGCCAGAAAATAAAATGTTATTTTCTACTATAAGTGCACTGTGCTCACATTTATTTGTGCATTAAATTACAAATAAAAAATACACATCAGCTTATGTCTTATATTGTGATCTCGAATTGCAGAATATATTTTATTTGTACATGCATTTGAGAGACGTTCTTGTGTGCTGCGTATACATGCACAGTCAGTGTTGCCAGATTGGGCGCGGTTACCGCCCATTAGTGCGGTTTTGAATTAGATTGTGCGGGTAAAAAAATGGCTTGGGCGGCTGCAAAAAATTTGGGCTGGTTTCGGGCCAGTTTGTCGGTTTTCAAACATATAAACTGCATAGGCTAATTGTTTAACAGACAAGCCCTAGTATGCATCAGTCATCACAACGTTAGTACACACACACAAACACAATGCAGAAGTGCTGGCGTGCTGGTGTAAACGTCTGACTGATGAGTGACAAGTTTTTAGCGTGATAAGTTATAACGTATCTGATTTTGAATGTAGTATGACTGTATATTCAAGTAGCCTACCTGGGAAATATATCTAACGTTATATTCATATTATTTTGTTTTAAGGAGTTAAAATGGCCCTTATCGACCCTGATTTACATATTACATCACATTGTTTTGAAAGTTAAAGTTTTGGGCGGGCTTTTGTGAACTTTTGGGCTGGAAATCGTCTATCCAATCTGGCAACACTGTGCACAGTTTGCAGATTTAATCGCCTTTTTGGTAAGTTCATGACTTAGCTGACGACAGAACTAGGTTAGGTATGTATGCTCATAGTTTCTTGTGCGGGTTATTTATGATGAAGTGATACAGATCGTGCGCCACATATTTGCGTACCGTTGAAGCACAATAAAACGGCGGATGGGGCAGGACAGTGTGTTTTACTGACATATAGTCTAACAACATCTCATCAGACCGCAGTTCACAGTTGTTCTACTGAAGCTGATTTGGCTGCTGTAGCTTTTTCACGCTCGTCTGACTCGCGCCTGACGCTGAGGTGAAGGTGAAGTGCGCGTCTGAAAAGTCCCCCGTTTGATTTGTCATAAAGAGATCCCTCCACTCCGCTCCGCACCATGCCCACTTTTTTAGCGTTTTTAAAACAGTGGTGAGAACTAACCAGTGCTGAAACGGGGGTTTCATGACCCTTTAAGGTTCCCAAGCAAATTATTGCTATAGAAAGTAAATACAAATTGATTTTTTTTTTTTACAACAATCCTCCAGGTAAGACACACATAAACCGTTTTTTTTTCTGTCAACAGCAACAACAACAACAAAAAAATCTTAATATTATATTTATTATTAAATCTATCCTTCTCTTTCATCCTATTTCTGTACTTATAACAAATATAAACAAATATCTACAATATATACATTATAAGTCACAATTTGAAATACTAAATATCATCACATTAGTACACTGTCTACATTACTACACTGTATAGATGCATAGTCTACAGAAGAGCAAAACACATTGTAACACTACCTGTTTGTTCAAGTGCTTCTTTCTCTGACTCTCTTCAGATACTTGCAGACAGGAAGAACCTCAGTTGATTTTATACACTGGACAACACCCATTTTCTGAAGGTCGCGTGATTTGCAAGAAAGCGTCAAATCCCTCCAGACAAAGGGAATATAGCTCAGCAATTTTCTGTTAATTAAAAGGGACTACCTGTGCAAAATTCACTTTAACATGCTGTTTGAAACCTGATGTGTGTCCACACTGTTGGTAAGCAACCAGCCTATAATGGTAAAAATACACCCACTCCTTCTTCATAATCCCCATAAATCAGAAGCAGTGTCTGAAAATTGACCCATTTCACACTTCCGTGTTCAAAAACCCAACCATTGTCCCAACCATTTTGATCCTTTGGGTGGCCGCATGCATGCATAAATAAATATATACCTTGGCTAACAAATATACAATTTTATTTAGAAATGTTCTTTTAAAATAATTTAATTAATTAATTACAATATCCATTTTAAAATTTAATAATCAATTGAATCTAGTTTGCACTCATTGTACACGGAAGCAGTTCTGGGCGGATAACGTATGAGGTCAGCTTTAATTTGAGTTGATTATTCATTATATAAAGATTGCGCATTTCTACTTTTTTATTATTTCAGCTGCAATATTTTTTTATTATTTAAATGTCTTGTTGGTTCTTATATATCTTATTGGTTTTTCAAAACTTTGCAACAGACCCTGCATCAGGAGTATAATTAAAGGTCAAATTAGCATTTCTATCTGGGAAATGCATGTTTGAAACCACTGATGAAACTTATATCTGTTTTTATTTTTTTTTCAACCAGATCTAACGCTTTCTTGCAAATCACGTGACCTTCAAAAAATAGGTGTTGGCCAGTGTATAAAATCAACTTGGGTTCTTCCTGTCTACAAGTATCTGAAGAGAGTCAGAGAAAGAAGCACTTGAACAAACAGGTAGTGTTGTAACTCGATGTGTTTTGCTCTTCTGTAGCCTCTGTGTCTCTGTTAATATATTGTAATGCTTTTTAGTTTGTCATATGGGCTTACTGTATATGTTACTGTATATAATTGTAGATTTTTGCTAATATTGTTTTTTAGTAAATAAATAGGTAGAAAAAAATGATAGATAGAAAGTTCCCACAGACGTTTTTTAATAATATAAATTATGTGTACAGTTTGGTCAGTTAATGTTTGGTCCTATGTCTTTCTGTTTTGAAAAATGAATTAAATGTTTATACAGTGTTTTTCAACAAACTGATTGGTTACATTGAAGACTACGAACCACAAATCCAGAGTCATGGCAGATTCTCCTGAAAGGTAGTAGAAGCCACTGTAATTGTTCTTGTCTTAAGGTGTTATTGTCTATAGGGCTTTCAAATTATATTTTACCAGTTGTTCCTAATATTTTTGTTAAAAATCTGCTAAAATGAATATATAAACATTTAAGTACTATTCACAGGATTAAAATATAGCTACAGTCAGTAATTCACAAAACCCTTTTATTTAGAAACATTTCCAGCCATTACATAGTTGATTCTATCAGATGAATGTTCATCATATCTGTTATCTTCTGTGTTTATCACACTTTGCAGTGACTGGAGATCACATTCCTGAAATAAAGCTTTTTTTCCCCCATTAAATAATGTATGTGGCTATTATGTAGTGAGAATTTAACAAGTGAATTATATTTATAGATCATCAGTGTCCAGACATGAATGATAAATTTGATATTTAATGCCTGTTTACTCCTCTTTTAAAATACATTTCTTTTAATATTCATTAAGTTATTTATATTGACAATGATATTAAAGTGATGTGTAATTTTGCCTTAATTAGTAAGAACAAATGAACTACTGTTTATTTTTTTACATTTCTAAGTGTCTGTATTTATGTTGTTTTCTGCACAGACAAAAAACAGAACCAGAATTCTCCAAATTTGATGCAATCATCAAAGAAAGTAATGTAATTGAGGAGGGGACTCCTACTCGATATCATCTGAAACTGAGGACAGACTCTCGTGATCCATCTGAACCATACATAAAAGTTACCTATGGGGAGAGAGACACGGAGAAACCCCATAAAACCATTCTGCTGGTGGGAGAAGCAGGCATAGGGAAAACAAAACTAATCAATGTGATGATCAACTACATGTTGGGTGTGAAGAGAGAAGACAAGGTTTGGTTTGAGATCACAGATGATCAGAGTGACCGAACATCAGTTCACAGTCAGACCTCCAGCGTCACTGTTTATGAGTTTTATCTGCAAGAGAGTCCAATCCATTTAACAATCATCGACACTCCAGGATATGGAGACACTCGTAGAATTGAGAAAGATAAAGAGATTGCCGAAAGTTTGCTTTATTTATGTAAAGAAGTGATCCTTGAAATACATGCAGTGTGTCTGGTGATTAAAGCAACCCAGACTCGAATATCTGACAGACAAATCTACATATTTGATGCTGTTCAGTCTTTATTTGGAAGAGATATTGCTGACAACATCATCTTGCTCCTCACACACTCACGTGGAGCTGTCCCTAAAAATATTCTGACGGCTGTTAAAGAGGCTAAAATCAAGTGTGCAGTAAAAGAGCAGAATCAGCCAGTGTATTTCCTGTTTGACAACTGTCAGTCAGAACCTGCTGCTGAAACTAATGAAATGCTGGAACAATCATGGGATCTAACTTTTACAGAAATTAAAGGATTTTTCGAATTGCTTGAAAACATAAAAGCAAAAACACTGAAGATGACTCAAGATGTTTTGAAGGAAAGGAAAGATTTGGAGGCAAATATCTCTAATCTACAAACACATAATCAAAAGATGGACCCAAAGCAAAATGAGCTGAAACAAGTTCAGGAAGCTCTGGAGCAAAACAAGAAAGATGCTGAAGAAAATAAGAACTTTGAGTATGAAGTTGAAGTGACCTACAAAGAAAAGGTTGATATTGATCCTGCTGTAGCCAAAACAGCGATGTGCTGCAGCGTCTGTGAGGAGAACTGTCATTATCCAGGATACTCAAGGGTCAGTGATCTCTTATGGTGCAGCGCGATGAGAAAGAATCACTGTACAGTGTGCACAAATAAATGCCACTGCAGCAAACACATTGAGGAAGCAAAAATATATGAAAAAAAGACAAAGAGGGAGAAAAAGACAAATGAAGAATTAAAGAAGATATATAATGACAGTATAATCAAAATTAAGGAAGGCGAGTCTTTGGTCAAGAAACTGGAAGAAGAACTACAAAAATTAGAGATTGAGAAAGTAAAGCTGGTGATGGAAGCTTATCACTGTGTGAATACTCTGGAGAAAATCGCACTTAACACTGATTCACTGCTCACACTTCAGCATGTTGATTTTCTGATTGAGAAGCTGAAGGAAATCAGTGAGCCTGGAAAGGCTGAAACACTGGAAAACATCAAGAAGAGGGCAGGAGAAGAAAAAAATGAAGTGCTTAAATACATGAAAATACATGTTAAATCAGATATAGTGAACTCTGAAGGTGTCCTTCTGTGATGTAATGCTACGTATAATATTGTATTCATTAAAGCATTGTTCATACATAATTTGTGAGTTTGACTAAAGCCTTGCTAAATATAGCAATTTAGCCAAATGTTTGTGTCATCTAGAGAACACTTGTGCAGGAACAATAAAAAACAACATTCACATGTCAATTTACATGCAAATACTGGAATAGTAAAAGTCTCTCTTGGTCTGGGGTGTGTTTCCCAAAAGCAACTATGGTCGCAAGTTCCGTCGTTACCAATAGAGTTTAATGGAACTTGCAGCCATAGCTAACAATGCTGGGAAATGCACCCCTGAATAATAATGTTAATTGCTTACTGCATCTTGTGTTTGTTGTTTTCACTAATTCTTTGTTAGTTATTAGTCATACAGTTACTATTATTTTTCCTGTACAGTATATTGGACTTTTTCTGTCCATGTTTAATAAATCTGCACATGGGTCCTGCCTGACAAGTTCCTAAATCTTTGGTAAATGAAAGTGGTCTGTTTTATTTAGTACTTCACAGAATATCATGCTCCACAAAAACAAAAACCGCCTTTGTTTGTGTAACTAGATTCTGATAGGCTAAATACCACAGTAAATGTTTTAAGATTCAAACAACATGATGAATTTCTATAAACATGTTTTTTATTTATTTTATTTATTTATTTATTTTTGGTAAAACAGAGTTTCAGAGGCATTTGCCTTTATCTTGGTGTTCATGTAACGGGTTCATATGACAGTGTGTATGAGATATCAGCTTAATAGCATTAATCAATCAGAGTGGTAAAAATGTATTCACTAAAGATATGTGGGCAGTTTTCTTACAGTTCTCTCTCTCACAGACAATTTGCTGTGAAAGAGTGCCACCAAGGGGTCAAATCATAAAATCACATACACCAATACACCCGCCACAAGTAGGCTACTGCTGAACATGTCTTCAGTTTGAGAATAAGGAGAGATACTAACATAAAAATCTATTCACAGAATTAGTTTTATATTGTGTTATAATGATGCTTGAAGAGAGCTGAACAGCCTCCATATTGCTTCATTCCCAAAGAACATAACAAACAGAATATTTGCAAGACATGGAAAATATTATAGCTTGTGCAAATTATGTGGAATAATTGTATATGAAGCAGAGCTTTCTTTACTGTAGTACAGTTTCATATGGCCCTTTATGTGGCAGTGCTTATTTATAGTTTTTCCCAATTATTTACATGTGTTTGCTGATTCTTTGGCCCATTGTCCTAAAACTCTAAACACAGAACCACAACAAATTTTTTTTTTTTTTTTTTTTTGCACAGAACTGACACACACACACACACACACACACACACACACACACACACACACACACACACACACACACACACACACACACACACACACACACACAAAATAAGAAGAGCTCTGTGTATAACACCCCTAAAAAAGAAGTAGAATAAGGTTAAAGAGTGCTGCTGTGATGGCTAAAATGCCAAAAATAGAAATCTGGCAATCACACAAAGGTAAACTAAATGGTATGGGGTCAACTGATGTAGTGTCAACTTTAAAGGGTTTAATAAAATCAAGGTTATAGGTGGAGTATGCTTATTATCAAATGGTTAAAGATATCAAGACTTTTAACTATACTTGGGTGGTGTTTGTGTGAAACTGACATTGATGGTTCTCTGAAAATCTATGTCTAATTGTATTTTATTGAGATGTATTGGTTTGTTTTTAAACTGTGTGTAGTTTATTTATTATGTAATGTTGGGTATTGTGGGTAGTTCTTATGTTATTATGTAATTTTTTTAAGGAAATTTGTATTTAAACATTTATTTAAAGTTAATCAACCGGGAGTTCAGGGTATGTGTGACGGTAAGTTAACCTTGCTTTCTGGAATACACCCCTGCTCTCGACCAGGTTAGGTTCACAAAGTAAGTTACCATGGTAACTGACTCTGATTATAAGTTACCTCTCTTTCAGAAACGGGCTTGTCTTACCCTGCTTTCTTAGGTTTGACAAACCCCCGATTGGGCAATTCCAGGCAAATGTCAACCTTAACAGGACAAAACCCTGTTCCTGTGGCCTTGCTTTTTCAAACTATATTTCTGACTGTGGAGACAGAGACCTTAAACCTTAGTGAAAAATTTTGTTTCCTTCTCCTAATTCATATTGACAAATTATTCTAGTTTTTAGGTCATTAGAGAGTTCTTTTGAGGTTCCTATGTTGCTTCTTTCCAGCAGAGAATCAAGGAGAAGCACAGCTAGCATTTAGCTACCTTAAATAGCATTTTCCATGATGGGTTGCACTTGAGTTTACAGTTTTAAGGTTCATTAAATCAATCAAACCAATATTGTGTTGTAATTAATCAGCAATAACTGACTACATGTCTTAATATCAACGCAATTGAAAGGGTGCCCAAACTTTTGAACAGCATCATATGACCCCTTTAACTTTTGCCTAAAACTGTAAATGTCAAGTCATATTTCAATTCAAAATCAAAAGAAAAAGTTATTATATGTGTTTTTGTAATTGATGGTCATGCTGGTGGTGTTACTCTTTACTATTTTATTTCATATTCTAGACTGTACAATTTATTTACTTCCTCTCTTTTATATTACACGTTTCCACTGATATTAAGTAAAGATCATGTTCCATGAAGATATTTTGTAAATGTCCTACCATAAATATATCAAAGCTTAAATTTTTATTAGTAATATGCATTACTAAGAACTTCTTTTGGACAACTTTAAAGGTGATTTTCTCAATATTTAGATTTTTTTGTACCCTGAGTTTCCAGATTTTCAAATAGTTGTATCTCTGCCAAATAGTGTTCTGTCTTGTTTCCATACATCAGCTTTCAGGTGATGTATAAATCCAAATTTCGAGAAATTTACCCTAATGACTGGTTTTGTGGTCCAGGGTCACATTTGTCACTACGTATTCTCATATTGCTGATGAACACAAACACAGGTGGAAGGAATAAACAGAAACAGAGAGCGGGTCGGATGCTGAGTCATGATGCTGAGAGGCGGGAGCTGATCTGTGTCTCGTGATTCATGAAGGACCTGACTGCAGTCTGCAGAGAAGGGCGGGGCTATCCATGGGTACGATTCTGTGTGCCAATGAGAGTAGAGAAGGGGCGGAGCATCATGTGTAGCACCTCCCTCTGCAGACTGCAGTCAGATCCTCCTGGAATCTCGACACACAGATTGAGCTCCCACTCAAACAAATGTTACTTTTTTCTTCATGCTTTTTGGGTTTTGGTCTTCTCCCATTACTGAACGCTACAGTGATTTTTTTATTCATTATTTACTCTTTGTTTTTTTTTAATTTCACATTCTAGAATGCTGTACAATGCATTCTGCTGCTCTGTTTCATAGCTCATTAAATGTTTCCACTGATTCAAATACAAATTACTATATAATGTAATATAATATAATATAGTATAATATAATATAATATAATATAATATAATATAATATAATATAATATAATATAATATAATCATACCATCTCATATGTGGCATGAATACCTAATGTCATTAAAAACCTACTTCTTTACTTTCAATTAAGTAAGTTTTGGCTTTCAGTTGAGTAAAACTTGTACTTAAGCTTAAATTTTAAGAACATTTCACACCCCTTGGTATACTTAGTCAATATTTTTTTTAATTATTTATTTATTTTTTATGCTTAATCTGTATTTACAATAGTTAAAAAGATAGGCTAATTTTCAAACTGCCAGCCTACACTGTAAAAAATGTGGAGTAGGATTTGCTTGAAAAAACTTTGCAAATTTTTTTCACTCAGAAAAGGCTAGTAAATTTACAAACATTTGCCAAGTAAAAGCCTAAACATAATTATTAGTAGGTTTAATTAGACATATTTAAGTTAAATTTACTTGGAAATTCCCAGTTAATTTTGTTGACTCTTTGTTTGTAAATTCTACATTATGCAATGCTTATCACTGTAAAAAAGTACACATTTTTCCTTCTTTTGCATTCATATATTTTAATTAAAAATATAACATTGAATTAAATAAAATCTGCAAGTTTATGCAATTTACTTTAACAAGTCAACACTTGAAAACCACCATTCTACTACAACATGTGATTTACTTGCAAACATGCAAGTAAGCATGTAGACAGGCTGTTATCCTTTTAAGATAATATGCCTTCTCAATAAAATGAATAGTCAAATGAACACAGAGACCTCAATACTTGGAACACCACACACAATGACGGTAACAATCAGTGAATGGTGTTTAAGTATGAATGGGTCATTTTGAGTAGAAAATGAACTCCAGGTGTCACAAAACAGTATGTTACTAAAACAAACAACAACTAACAACTAAACTAAACAACTAACAACAAAAGCAACCATAAAACAGTGTACATTTTTAATTATTCATGCCCCACTGCATGATAGGAAATATGGGATCATAACTTTGATATTTACTCAAAGAATCCTTGTAAACATAACAAACGGTTCTAAGTAAAATATACTTATGAGTTTTTTAACTTTAATTTCTACTTAGGCAGTTCCATTTGAATTTACTTATGTATTTAAGTAAAATAAATAAAAACAAAACCTCAAGTAGCTTATTGAATTAAACGTGATATTCTGAAGTAAAAAGACAAAATAGTATTTGTTTGTAAAATTTACTTAACTGATGCTATCTTTATTTACAAGTTCAAAAAATCACTTTTTACAGTGTATTAACAAGTGCACATTATTGTATGTGTCTATTATTTCAGTATCTTAAGCTCTCCATTCCAAAAAATACTGGTGATTCCCAATTGAATCATTTTGAATCATTCACCAAATTACCCTTTCTGCTTTAAAGGCTTAAAGCCTTGTGAAATACCAGTAATGCCTTCTCAGTGAATGCATTAGTAAAGAAAGAAAACACTTGTAATTAAGCTGCTTTAATCACTTAAAACAACAATTTATGTATTTCCATATTTATTTTATTATTATTATTATTTATTTATTTATTTATATATTTTATTCTCTCTCTAACTCAAACAACACCCCCAACACCCCCTCCCCACCCCTCATCTGTTTCGTGGATGGTCTTCCTAAAAAGCACATGACTTTCACAAAACGGGTGCATGGCTACAGTATAAATATGATTTTGGATCCAATTATCTACTCGTTAAACTTCACTGGAGAGCTGAAGAAGGACCGTCTGTTTAACACACCATACTGTAAGTAGATCCATTTTACTGAATTATGATCTTATAAACTGAATAATGTCTGATTACTGAAGACTTTTAGTAGTTCGTTTATTAAAGAGTATATCAATTAAGGACATCATATTTTATACACACACAATGAAGCATGGACTTATTTAAATTTAGTGATGCTTGTCTTATGTTATGATTTTATTTGCTAATACTGGACACTAATATATAGCCTATAGCAATAAGTTGAGAGTTTTAATGTTCCTAAAAATAATCATATATTTTATGTGTTTAATATCTATTTTTATTTAGCATCAAACTGCTTTGTCACTTGATAGATCTTCACCTTCTGAACCAGTAAGAAAGAATCTTATTTATTATCTGAAGGGTAAGACTGCATTAATATTTACTGTCATTTGTTTTAAAGGTTAACATTCTGTTTTATATTTGTTTCTTAATTAAAATGCTTAAAATGTGGTTAGGATTTAGGAGTTTATAAAATAATTTTGATCAATGTAATTTGTTTAACAAAACAGTTTCAGTCTAAACTGATGTCAGGGTTTGTTTTTTTGTTTTTTTTTTTTGGTCAGTGTAACTCATTCCACATTTCATTATCACACCATTATTTAAAATGATAAATCTGGGGGTTTATAGCTAATATAATTAAAGGTCCGTAGGTAATTGAGAAGGGTGGGTCACAACATGTTCTCATGTTCTTAACATAACAGGCCAGTTCTTCTCATTTCCCTCCATCATCTCTGAGGAATCTCATTTTAAGTGTTGGTCATCCAGTAAGTCATTATACATTTTTTCATGTTTTGCAAATTCTACAGTAAGCTTTATAGAGTGACAATATAATCCCAGGAGGATCCATAGCACAGCACATCATCATTTTATAGACTTTCATTTGGTTTATTTTAAAATACATATTTTTTCATTCAAGTGTTTCAACAAATTAAATGCTAATAACAGTTGTTACCTGTTAAAGATTGATATTGTAAAATAGTCTGACTGACAAATATGGTAGCATTAATAAAACAGAACACCAAACATATCTGAACATCTTAAAATGCTGTGAAAAATAATGTTTTTCTGTTATGACAGTATGACCAGTTTACATCAAGAACTATGTAAAATTGATCAAATCATCAAGGGAAGCATCTTAATTGATAATGGAAAACCTACTCGATACCGTCTGCAAACAAAGAGGGACAGTATGGATCAAACTGGACAATACAAAAAAATTACATTTGGAGAGAGAGATAAAATCATTCTGATGGTGGGAGAAACAGGAACAGGAAAAAAAAACCCTGATCAATGTGATGGTCAACTACATGTTGGGTGTTCAGAGAGAAGACAAGGTTTGGTTTGAGATCACAGATGATCAGAGCGACCGAACATCAGTTCACAGTCAGACCTCCAGCGTCACTGTTTATGAGTTTTATCTACAAGAGAGTCCAATCCATTTAACAATCATCGACACTCCAGGATATGGAGACATGCGTGGAGTTGAGCTTGATAAAGAGATCGCTGAAGGTTTGCTCAGTTTAAGTAAATCTGCAGAAGGGGTCCATGAAGTAGATGCAGTGTGTCTGGTGATTAAAGCAACACAAAATCGACTCTCTGACAGACAATACTACATATTTGATGCTGTTCAGTCTTTATTTGGAAGAGATGTTGCTGAAAACATTGTCTTGCTCTTCACACACTCAACTGGAAGGACCCCTAAAGATGCTCTGACGGCTGTTAAAGTGGCTGAAATCAAGTGTGCAGTAAATGACAAGAATCAGCCTGTGTATTTCCTGTTTGACAACTGTCAGTCAGATGCTGCTGATGAGGAATATGATGAAGAATATTATGAAGAAATGAGCAGAGACTAAATCAATCATGGAATCGCAGCTTTAGAGGAATGACACGATTGTTCAAGTTTCTTGACACAATACAACCAAAATCCCTGAAGCTGACTTTAGATGTTATACAGAAGCGGAAGCTTTTGGAGGCAAATATCTCTTCAATCTTCAATCACGAGTTCAAGTGACGGAACTAAAGCAAAATGAGCTGAAACAAACTCAAGCAGCTCTGGAGCAACATGAGAAAGATGTAAAAAAAAAAATAACAACTTTGAGTATGAAGTTGAAGTGGTCTACATGAAAAAGATGTTATTGATCCCAAAAAAGAGGGAGAGGCGATGTGTAAGGAGATGTGTAAGGAGAACTGTCATTATCCAGGATGCTGGTGGGTCAGTGATCTCTCGTGGTGCAGCGTGATGAAAGCTAATTACTGTACAGTGTGCACTAATAAATGCCACTACAGTGAACACAAGAAAGAAGCAAAAAGATATGCACCAGTGACAAAGACGGAGAAGAGGACATATGAATTAAAGAAAGAATATTGCAACAAAATTGGAGATGGCATGTCTGTGGTCAAGAAGTTGGAAGAAGAACTGCATGAATCAGACATAATGAAAGTAAAGTTGGTCATTGAAGCTTTTCACTGCGTGAAAATTCTAGAGATAATCGCACTCAACACTGATTCACTGTTCATACTGAAGCATGTTGATTTTCTGATTGAGAAGTTGAAGGAAATAGATGAGCCTTACAAGGCAGAAACACTGGAAATCTTCAAGAAGAGAGCAGGAGGAGGAAAACAAGAAGCAGTGGGATACATTACAAGAGAAATCCCTCCCAAAAATCAAGATGAATAAAATACCTCTGCTAGTCAAACCCTGCTGAAAAGAACAACAAAACATGTCATCAGCATATATGTTGTGCTTTGGATTATAGATAGATATACACTTTATATCAAATGCATTTTTTTATTACATATTAAATCAGAAACAGTGTGAACAGTAATGCAAAGATCTGTTAGTCTAATGTTACAAGTTTGTTGATGTTATCAATTGTTGTTGTATTCATTTACTGTAATTGCAATAATGTTTAATGTTATTATTATTATTATTATTATTATTATTATCTATTTTTTTTTCTTTTTTTGCTAAGACACATTAACACATTAAGACTTTTTAAAGCAACGCCTAAAAGTTTTGAACTTTGCAACATGATTCTACAGTAGTCAATATAAATTACAGTATGTAGATAAGAATGCTAACAAAGTAAAACCACTGTTTTTTCTTCAGTGCTTACAATAGCTATTATTTTGCAAAATGAAGTGTCACTTGAGGAAAAGTAAGTTTATGAGCAGTGGTAATAGTGATACAAACACCACTAATGAATAAAGAGTACAAAAATGTCAGCTCATCATTAGTAATTCTCATTTTTAATGTTAGGTTGTACATTAAAATCAATCCCAGATTAAACCTAGAGACAAAAACAGAACCTTAATTGTGACCATCCAGCCGAGAAATCAAAGAAATCAATTGAAGAATAGAATGACAGAGTAAATCTGTGTTAAACTTAGCCTGAAAAGGCACACAATTGTATTATAATTATATATATATATATATATATATATATATATATATATATATATATATATAAACCAATACAAATTCTAAGCAATAACTGACACCACAGTATACATCAAAATTCATGTTTCAGCAGTGGATGCGTGTGTGGCTGCAGGTGATTTTCTATCTCTGTTTTGATATTTACAACTTTCGGTTTATTGCTACAATTAGTTACAAATCAAAATATAAAGCACTATACTCTAGAACTCGATGGGGTAGTGCTCTGAATGAAACAGGACTTATAGTCTCACATGTGGCACACCTTGAAAATACAGCAGTGATTGTCACACACACACTGACATACCTAAATATATTACTGTGTCCTGAGGACATGTGTCATTGAAACTTTATTTAAATCTTAATATTAATTTTGATAATTGTAAATAAGTGGGGTTGACTGTCCACCTTCTGGATGCGGAACTGTCCCAATGTTATTAAAAAAAGAAAAATATCCATCTCGCAGATACACTTTGGTGCAATGGTGGTGTTCATTTACAGTGAATTAACTATATATATATATATATATATATATATATATATATATATATATATATATATATATATATATATATATATATATATATATATATATATATATATATATATATATATATAGCAAACAAGCAAACAAACTCCAAAAACATATACACATATCCACAATATACTTCACAGGCGTTGACTTGTTTGTGGCACTACTTTAGTTCACTCACTCATCCAGCCTTAAGAGAGTTGAGACACACAGGGAGGACTAGCTTTGTGCCACGGTCTTTATAAGAAGTCTTCTTTGTTAAATCCACCAGCGTATCAAAGATGTGTTCAAAACGCATGCATTTCCTCTGCTGGTTAGCTTGAGTCTTTGTATAATATACAGATATTGACCCCAATATAATAACAAGTATCCAATAACAAGTTATTTTTATTGAGATTTTATTTAGATACACAGTTTCTATGCAGGAATATCTCTATGCAGACAGGTTGAATTCAGAATAGCATGCTAACATACCTTCTCTTGCCATGTGTTCCATATCCTTTATATGGCTTTTTATTCTATAACATTTTCTTTTAACTATTAATTTTAGTAGTGTTCGTGAAAATCAGTTTGTATTTACGGATGCTTTTCTAACATGAAGCAACATGCTGGGACAGATGGAGCAATCTGGATACCTTACAAAACATTGTGTTACTTCAAGAGTGTGATGAGCGTAGTCTAGTTTTTGGGTCATAGACCTCACTGGAAACCAGAAGACTGTGGGTTCTTTGGAAATTTACTGTGGAATTTTAAGATAGTGGTTTGTAATTAATGAGTAAATATCATTACTTGAAGAGACATGTAGTGTAATAGTAGTGTAATAGTAGGAACAGAGTAGCATATAGGATTTTTAAATCACATATAGTACTGAATTATTATAAGGGTTATATAGAGTAATACTGATTAGCATGTTGATTCTCTGCTACCATGATGGATTATGTGTTGATGCTGAATGAGCTAAAACATAGCGCCAGTTGATAATAAAAGAACATTATTGCAGAATAGTTCAGTAGGGAGCAAAATACACAAAGACAATCAATTACCATTACATAGAAGAAGAGCAGAAAAGAGCAGCAAGCAACAACAACAGGAAGAGCTAACATGATTTAGTACTAACATATCACTTAGAATCCTTCAGGAATATAAAGTATATGGGTTTAGATACCAAATGCAAGTGTTCTGAAATTGAATCTTCAAATAGAATTACTTTTTTATTTATTTATTTTTTTACTATTTTTTTTTATCATTTTGAGTTTGTTGTTATTGAGTTTATTGCGTTCAAGTCAATCAAGTTGACATGACTAATTTGTGTGTCAATTACTAATACTGTGCTTATTCGTGATCAATCACTTTTATTGTTGTCAAATGTCGGCTATAGCCTGTACCGTAGAATGCATGTAGAATGCGACTTGATTCAAATGATGATATACTTTTGGTCATTTAATATTCATTTAGCTATAAATGCTATTATTGTTGGTTTTTGTCCTGAAAACTAGAAGCACTATGCCTCAGTCTTGCATTAGCAGAACGCACAATCTGATCTAATGCCTTGAGAATCAAAACATCAACATTATCATTTGTGTTAATCTCATTATGATAGTTCTTCACTGGGAAGATGTGGCTCACTGGAACACCCACTTTGTAACTGCACAACTCCATCTGGACAGAAACACAATGAAAAATTGTTTGTAAAACTATAGAAAACATACAACATGTATAGATGATTGTATGACCAACCCTCTCTTTGATGATCCTGCTTTTGTAGACCATCTGTAGATCATTTTTGACCAGAGGACTTGCTTCATCCACTTTAGACATGACAATCACTTGAGGAATCCCTACAATGATAAGATGAAAGTGTTTTAATCCAAATGATACAAATCGTCTCAGGTTACGAATCTAACCATGGTTCCCTGAGTAGGGAATGAGACACTGCATCCTCTAGGGGTCGCTATGGGGAACACCTCGTCATGACCCGTGTCTGAAGCATACATTGAAAAACCACCAATGAGTTGGCCAGCCACAGCCTCTGACGTCACTACCGCCGTGACTATAAACAGGCACCGGGAGAACACGTCATTCACTTCTTCGTCTAAGGCTTGCATCCGAAACATGGCAGGGAGCTAGAGGACGCAGTGTCTCATTCCCTACTCAGGGAACCATGGTTACATTCGTAACCTGAGACATTCCCTTTCAAGGGAACTTCGAACTGCGTCCTCTAGGGGTCGCTATGGGGAACAGTATACCCATGCCGCCATGCTGAGGGGAGTGCAGGCCAGAATCATGGCGAACACTAAGTATCAACTCTACCATTTCCATGGGAGTTGCCCCTGGGACGTTTAGACGGCTGTCTGTGACAGTACCCCTTACGGCCAAAGGCCTAAGCTACATACCCAACTTAATTGTTAGGGCCTCGGCCCGGGGTAGAGCTGAAGGCTTGGAATCAGGAAAGATTCCTTTAAAGGGATACGGCTAAGAACCTAGCATTTTATACTAAGTCTTGCCTGTCACACAGGGGCTACCGCTTGCTCTCGCAAAAGCTTGCTGAAGGAGCTGTCTCAACAGATCTCCAGTAGCAACACCCTGTTTAGATAGGTATCCGAGGATACATGGGTGGAGTGGCGCCCAAGATGAACGGGGCTTTTACCAACTCAAGAAAGGGCACGAAGCAACCGCGCGAAGCCCTTACCATATAGTATTTTAGAAAGAACGCAGAACACTAGCGTCCAAACCTACCACAGTGTGGATTTCAGAAAGTGTGCAAAGACTTCACGTGCACACTTACCATAGCATGGATTTTCAAATACTGTTCTAAGGAAGGGCTCTCGTGGCACTCTGATAGAGCAGCTCATAGATGGAATGGTGCATCAAAAAACAGTATGTTTGAGAGTCATCAACTCGATCTGTGGAAATAATGCTGGAGTGCTCTGGGGAAAAACAGTGAACTCAGTCTCATATGAGAGGAGAACTCCGAATCCAGAGTAGTGCGCTCACAGGCGACCCTTCTTGGAAAAGGGGAGCACTGCTAAACTACCACGAGAATCGCCCAAATAGCCCCTTATGTTTGAGGGAAGCGATGCTTGAAGTGTATAAACGAGTACACACTGGCTTAATGGAGCCCAAGGAACCAAGGTCTAATCATCTCAAGAAAGGGAACAAGGCAGAGCGCGTAACCCTTACCATACAGGATTTCAGAAAGTGCACAGAGTCTTGCGTGCACACTTACCAATACGTGGATTTTTAGAAAGTGTGCAAAGTATTCACGTGCACACTGACCACTACTGTGTGTGGTTTTCAGAAAGTACACAGAGCTTAGCGTGTGTACCTAAAGGTTCCTAAGCATCGCAGAGGCGCTGAACCGCACGGGAGAGGCAAGCTCAAATTTTATAAACCTCTAGCGAGGGGAGCATCACCTGAGGCAGCATATACAAGACTTCTGTAACTGCCACCTTCACTTCCCGCTGGATACGACAGCACAACTAAGTGGCCAGGAGACCCCTCAGGGTGACCTGGCTGGACATCCATGAAATTCCCTGCAGTGCTGTGCCAGGCCTGATGATCAAGGAGGCTCCCGCAAAAACCTGTGATCTCAGCCGCCTAATACCGGAACATGAAGCCGGATGGCTGGTGCTGACGAGTGTTTAGTTAACACTGTAACTGAGCACTGCAAAGGAAACTCACAGAGTTTAATAGTAGACACATAACCACCAGCAATTTACACATAAGTATATACAGAAAGGGTTATTCCCACCCTCCTGCGCTGGAGCCCCGCTCAAGGGGCGCCTCCTTTTAGTCCGGACCATCAGTAAGGTGGTTGCTATGAACATAGAACCAGCCAAAAACATTAAAGGTCCAGCATAGGAGACTGTTATGCGAGAGGTTTCCACCTAACCTCGATCAGGTGGAGAACTGGTGGTTACAGGGGAATTAGGAAGGGGAGGATAAAAGCAGAAGTAAAAAATCCCTAAAGGGAATGAGTAGATACCTCGGTATCACTCTGATTCAGACGAGAATGCTGCCTCGTCTGGATCACATCCCTTAGGTTCTGCTTACCTCCTTGTGACCCACAATTCCTCTTACCCCTGCCCGCAGGTGGGGGAGGAGCGCGAGTCGCGACACTAGCCTTCTGTGCCCGTCTTTGATCCTCAGATCGAGACAGGCCAGGACCCCTATGTTGTACGGGCTCAGACCTGGACCTTCGTGGAACGAAGGATCTGAAAGCAGCGGAGTGCACCTTCGTCTCCCCGAACTTCTCGATCACATTCTCAACGGAAATACAGAAAAGTTCAGAAGGCGAAACCTGAGCATCGAGAAGAAAGCCTTTTCTTTCTTCCCGATGTCTGCCAGGTTCATCCACAGAAGTCTCTCCGCTACCACCATGGCCGCCATAGTCCTGCGCATGGCAGAGGCGGCCTGCTTGGTAGCCTGGAGACAGACCTGTGGTGCGGCGCAGCTCGGCTACCTGATCAGGAAAAAGGCCTTCGCCTCTATCCAGGTCTCTTAGCAGATCAGTCTGATATGCTTGAAGCACCACCATCGTGTGTAATAAAGCCACAGCATGACCTGCTGCTGCGTATGCCTTGCCATTTAAGCGAGATGCATTTCTTGAAGGGGCTTAGATGGCAAGGAGGGAGATTAAGAGAGGATGTCTCCCCCGCAGAAAGAAAGCTATTTCTACAGGGGGCATCCTCTCATAGTAGTTTTCTCGCATCGCCTCGATGTCGGCAAAACTCTTATGCCGAAACCGATGGATGCGAGATCTCTGTATGGAGATCAGGCAGAAATGGAAGGCTCTCCTGAGCTGGAGGGCTATGGTCGGAAAGATAACGCTCATCGAGGCGGCCTCACGGCGTCATCTTGTTACGGTACTTTGCATGGCAACCTTGCCATGGTTTTTGCGATCCATAACCTCCAACAGCTCTACATACGCAGGGCAGGAGGATTGAGAAGGCTCAGCCTCAGCTTCTTCACCATCCTCAAATATCTCCTGCTTTTCCTGGGTAAAAACCCAGCAGAGCACTAACCTCAGTATCAGAAAGTGTTAAAGATATAACATCATCCTCCTGAGGCTCTCTCTCGTCCGCCGCCATTATGACCGCGAAAGGGAAAGTCCCTCTTTAAACCATTCAGACAGATCCACCTGAAATTCTCATGAGCTCATTCTCCTCCGTGCCTCAGCAGCGGTGGGTCCTGAACCGCGGGAAGCAGATGGCTGCCTTTTTTTTCTCAGAAAGAGAGACGAACGAGAGCGGAGCTTTTTCCTTGAAAAAACGCTCACAATGCACGCAGATTGCCTCCTCAAAGACATCGGGTGCGTGCTCTTTACCCTAAACAAATGACGCAAAGATCGTGTGTGTCATCGGGTGTCAAATAACGCCGACACGGATGCACACATCATCTAAATGCTTGCTAGTAGTCGCCATGATAGACAGAGAAAGAGCGCTCTTACCGGTTCTTTCAGATGCACGCTTCAAACAAAACGGTCAGTTTTGAAGACGAAGAAGAGAATGACGTGTTCTCCCGGTGCCTGTTTATAGTCGTGCTGGTAGTGACGTCAGAGGCTGTCGCCGGCCAACTCGTTGGTGTTTTTTCAATGTATGCTTCAGACACGGGTCACGACGAGGTGTTCCCCATAGCGACCCCTAGAGGACGCAGTTCGAAGTTCCCTTGAAAGGGAACTAAATTTTGTAATACATTCCTACATTTTCCATTTCTCTCATTTTGTCCAAAACAAAGGCAAATAATATTAGATTTTTATTGGTTCACTTAAAGCATCTGTATCTATTGTTGAAATGTATTTCAAATATCCACATATGCTAAACTAGTTTCCATGTGGAATATAGGAGCTTTTATATATTACAGTGTTGTGCATAAGAAAGATAAAAATCATAAAAAGTTTTACCTTTATCACTGATTTCTTGGCGAATGAGCCTCAATTTCTCTGTAATTATCTTATCTTCTGCGTAGGGTTGGAATGTATTTGCATCTATGATGTAAACTAGGCAGAATGCTTGATCAGACAGTGAAGGGTTTTGATTGTCATGTTCATCATCACTAGTGAGTGATCTCTCCTCAAACTAAGTTTATGAAATAAAAACAAAGTATAAAAATGAGAGAGATATTGCACACATTCAAATGTTAATTTTCAATTAAATGAATGTAGTTAATGGAATAGTTCACCCAAAAAAAATCATTTTGTCATCATTTACTCACGCTCAAGTTGTTCCAAACCTGTATGAGTTTCTTTCTTCTGTTAAATACAATAGGACATATTTTGAAGAATGTGTAACACGTTTTTCATATTCTACTCAATGGCTGCCAGCAACTGTTTGATTACCAGCGTTCTTCAAAATATCTTCTTTTGTGAATTTTCATTTTTGGGTGAATGATCCCTTTAACTTTCTGTTGAATGTCTTACTTTATATCCCTCCTTCACATGGCCATATATGCTGAGAATTTTATTTTTTTCAATTTTTTCAGGTTCTAAACCTTTTACATCACATAATTCAAAAGGCAAATCTGCATCTCCACTTCTGATGCGGTATGTTCTCAGCTGTAAACAAAGACAGAGAAAAATTGCAACACATATATTTTTAAATATCAAACAATGCTTATGATTTTAAACAAATTTCTTGTTTGGTTGATGATTTGTCTATATTTTCTTAAATCATATTCCTACAGTCTTATCAGCTACTGTGTGTGTGCAATATAAAAGTCAAATAATGCTTACTGTTTTTGTGAAACTGTGACTGGCGGCTGATCCCGAAGCATCAGCTAGTGCTTCATTAACTATTTCTCCTTGAAAGGCACTAAGGACAGAGTTAATAAAGCTGGTCTTCCCTGCTCCAGTTTGTCCAGCCACCAGGATCTTGATGTTTGTCACATCTGGATTATATGGAGTAAACTTTTCTAGACGTTCTTTCAGCGCTTCCTTCTGTCTACAAAAGAAGAGACAAAAGTATCTGCACACTAAATAAATAAATATAATATAGACTATATGAAAAATATATGTATATGAAAAAAAAAAAAAAAAAAAAAAAAAAAAAAAATTCTACAACAAACATTTATTTAGAGGTCAGATATTTAAAAACAAATATGTATTAGGCAATGTATATTTTGCAGTGGGCCAAAATATAATTTGAGCTATTTGGGCTTTCTACAAATACAAAATTTTGCCATATCTTTGAACAGACTACTATCTATGATAAGATATACATCTTATCATACTACATAGTCCACACAACCTCTGTTTATGTAGCTTACCTCCAGTCAAATGACCTCCATGCTTCGCCCAGTACAGTGAAAAAAAAAAATACATATAGATCAAATAAACAATTCAGTTTAACAATAAATTGGTATTATTTCAATCTCTGAGTCTGAGAATGTAACTATCCCATCTAACAGATTGTTCTCAGAACTTTGGCTAACATTCTGACAAGGATCTCTCAAATTTACAAATGTTCTTATAGTAACAGTAATATGACGTTTGTTCAAAGTTTTTTTATAATTACTTAGAAATTAGGTGGGGTGAACTCTATCATGCATGGCCGTCACCAACTTGTGGACAATATATAAGCTGACATTTGTCACAGTTGAACAATGATCTGAATGAATGGGTCCTATTTGTCAATTTGTATTTCAGAAGGGTGCTTGTGAGAGCCCCCGAATGTTGAGACAGAACGAGTCAAATAGGTGGTATTGTGCATGTGTCGAGCTCATCCATCCGCGTTGGGGGGATGGGGGGACCTCCGAAGGTCTTTGTACGCCACTGCCGTATACCACAACAATTGAGTGCTGTTGTTTGCTTCAATCACAGATTAGATTTGTGTATATTACATTCATTATATAGATAATTTATGTGAGTGTTATCATTACAATACTTTATTAATTTGCTATAAATTTATTTGCTTATTTCTGTTTCAGAACCACACCCATTCTTGCAATGTAACACTCTTATTTGGACATTGTATGCTCATACTGCTAAAGCTCAGTTATATACCCCAGGTTCAGTCTGTATTCTAATAACAGACACAAGGGAGTGAATTACAGGATCCAAGACTCGATCAAGTCATTCAGATAGACTTTTAAATGCAGTCTTTTCATTCTGAATATTGTAAGTTAATTTTGTTAAACTCATGCATTTTTTGAATTTATGCATTTAAATAGATCAAATTTGATTAAATAGATGGAAAATATATTTAAAAAGTAATTAAGTTAAAAGATGCGTATCAGTTATCATAGTCAAAGACAATCCCATTATTCAGTGCAGAACTTACCTTCAATTGATTCGCCTGATCCCATTTGCAATCTTTTTGCTGTTTGAACAGAGTAATAAGAAGAATCTCAGAACTATATTTACTGTCTTATGCTCCTGAAGGAAGTGTAGGCGTGATGTGAAAGCAGCTCTCATCGGAGGGTATATTTATACATCCAGGTCTAACTTTCATTTTCACTTTAAATAACAGATTGGAAAGGAAAGGAAAATGTGTCATCTCTCGTGATTATAATAGGTGCGGGTCAGCATTTTCTCTGAATAATTACATTTACCAAAACAACTGTTTTGATAGAAAACTTGGAATATAGCATTATGAGTTACACCCTCATGTGTTTTTCTTTGTAGATCTATTAGATTCATTGGTTCAAGTGTTTACAAGGTTTTTGTGTTCTGTGATGGCAGCTCGTATCTGAGGCTGTATTTATCTACAGGTACATCACTGTAGTAACATAATCTTCTGTAGTTGAAAGTCAGTGCCAGCCATACCTAAAATAAATAAATAAATGAAAACACAGAACTAAACATGCAGATTATTATGACCAATAATATGTTATATCTTTTCTAAATAAATCTTGCCTATAAATGTCTCGGTCATATTTCAATTCAAAATCAAAAGAAAAAAATATTATTGGCATTTTACACATACATGCATAGCATATTATTTGCATAAATGTGACATATATGTCACTAAAATACTTGTATCACATGTCTGATTGACAGGGTAATAAAAAATAACAAGAAAAAAATTGAAATGTTAAAACTAGAATCGCAATTTATGTTAATTTTGAAATGGGACATACAAGTTGAAATGAAATTAGGACTGTATGGACAAAGTATGGTAATTGTATGGAGAAAATATGAAAGTGAGAAGTAAAAAATTATTTATAAAAAATACTGTTTTTGAATCATTCACCAAATAAGCCTTTCTTCCTTAAAGCCTTGTGAAATCACAATAATGCCATCTCAATGAATTACTGAGTAAAGCAAGAAAACACTTGGAATTAAGCTGATTTAATCCTTAAAAAATTGTCGCCATGTTTTATTTATTTATTATTATTATTATTTTTTTTTTTTTGTCACACTGTATCTTAAAATGTTTAAAACCAAGTAATGATTCATAAAAATGACTCAATGTGAAATAAATCTCATCTCATCTCATTCTCTCTCTCTCTCTCTCTCTCTCTCTCTCTCTCTCTCATGACCTCGGTAAATGGGTGCTGGCTACAGTATAAATATCTAATGATCTATTCTTCTAGTTTTTTTCTGGACAGCTGAAGAAAGACAGACTGAATAATGCATCATACTGCAAGTAGATCTAATTTACTGAATTATGATCATAAACTGAATTATGTCTGATCACTGAACTTTATTAATGAATTTTAAAAGACATAAAGACATTAAGGACATAATATTTTATACACAATGCACAAGCAATATGTGTATTGAATGCTAACACTATTGCAAGACCGCATTAATATTCACTGCCATCAAGTTTCAGATTTATTCTAGTTGTTTTTAAATTAATTATTTCCCAACAACTGACCTACTTGAATTAGCATTATTAAATAAAATGGGGTAGAGGTGGGGGAAGAGGTTGATGGGGTTGGTACAAAATAATTTTCGAGTTACAACTCCAACTCTAAATATTAGGCTATACATCTTCTCATATGCCTAATGGACACACAAACACAGAAAGGGAGAAACTGAAACTTAGACAGTGGGTCGGATGCTGAGTCATGATGCTGAGATGATGGAGCTTGATCTGTGTCTCAGGATTCATGAAGGACCTGACTGCAGTCTGCAGAGAAGGGCGGGGCTATCCATGGGTGCCATTCTGTGTGCCAATGAGAATAGAGAAGGGGCGGGGCGACATGTGTAGCTCCTCCCTCTGCAGACTGCAGTCAGACCCTTCTCCAATCGCAACACATAGTCCAAGCTCCACTCAAACACTGCTGCTTTTATTCTTACCAGTTTTGGGGGGTTTTCTCCAATTGTGGAATGCTAATTTGCTTATTTAATTATTATAAAGTAATCTATTGTGTTATAAATTATAAGAGAAAAGGACCAAAACCTGATAAATATAAGATAACATGCTTTGAAAGAACTATTTTTTACGCAATATATTTTATCAATAAAAACAAAGTAAGACAAAATAATATTAAGCAACATTAACCCCTTAGCCGTCAAAGATCGCTGACGGCCCCAGATTATTATTGTTTCACTTTCACAGCACGTTAAACATCACTCTCTTACTTGATCTGGAGAAACTGTGCATCAGATGAAAGTTTAAAGACTCTAGCTTCGATATTTGACCACTGTTTTGATAAAACATTGTTGCAGTGACAGTTATTTATTAATTTATGTCAGGAGTGCAAAATAATAAATCCGTATTATGCCAAATTTTGAATAGAAATTCACCACTCATTCATATTCAGTCACGTCAGCAGTGGTTTATTTGTGTTCACATAGACTCACTGAACAGCGTCAAAAAGGGTTTATAGACCAAAGATGCATATCTACGGAGATATATTGATATATTTACTGATGTTTACTTCATATTTCTTCAGACAGAATAATCATTTCTATTCATTTTCCACTGATTTACGCGATCTGATGATAAATAGCCTCTCCCAGCGCTGTATGTGTGTGTGCCGAGCTTCGTGCACGCGCTGTGTCTCACACAGACTCTGATTCGTCCTTCGCCTTGTCAATCTTAGAGTCCCATAACAAGACAACGTCACATCGTGTCACATGCTTCATGTACACTTCCGCATTGATATCTGACCACAACAACACAGATACACCTCTGTACCCACGACATATCCAAACAATGTGTCAGTGTTGTTCTCAATGTCTGAAGAAGGTCTTTTTTATGTAAACAAATATGAGAATGGACAATGGGAGTCAAGTTTATTGTTGCATCAAAAGAAATGAAAAATAATCCAGGTTCCTGCATACTTTTGTATGAAAATTAATCTAATAAAGCTGTTTGCTTCACTCCTCCATCAAAACCAGACTGTCCCATCATTGAAGATGTCAGATTTAGGCAGGTGGATCTGAAAGTGTCTCCACCGTGTTCTGCTACAGAGGAGTTTAAATTACTGTATAAAATGAAGGAGGAGAAAGACTGGACATCTCAAACTGTGTCACAGAAGCAGAATACAGTGACTCTGACTGATCTCAGACCAGATACTGAGTACAGTAATAAATGTGCAGCAGTGGGAAAACTCAACTACACTGTAGACAGTGATGTGATGCACCTCAGAGCCATGAACAAGAATCTAATCTAATCAAAGCCAAAGTCACCACACTTGCCACAGAGGTATGATGGTCTGCCATGAAATATCAGCTATAAAAATTAATTTTACTACATCACTCACTGTTATTTTGTAATTTTATGAGGTTGCTAGATAACATTACTATGGAAAGTAATTTCAGCATGTTTGCATGATACCAAAATTTGGTTTTTAGCACAACAACAGCTGCTGGTATCTCTCCCAGGTTCGCATTGCATTAGTAAAATATAAATTAAAATTCTAAATATAACTGACTTTATTTCTTTCTCATGGAATGTAAAAACTCACATTTGATCATTTGTAAAAATAACATTGTACATCATTTACACATATTACACATATTTACCATATTTATTGTTGTTGTGTGTTTGTGCTTTACATTACAGAACAAAAAATGATCTGATCAAGAAAAGCATCTTAATTAAAGATGGGAATCCTGCTCGATAACATCTGGAAACAAGTACAGTCAGTTTGAATCAATCTGATTTATATAGAAAAAATGAACTTCAGTGAGACAGACAAAAACAAACCACATAAAACTATTCTGATGGCTGGAGAAACAGGAACAGGAAAAACAACCCTGATCAATGTGATGATCAACTACATGTTGGGTGTTCAGAGAGAAGACAGGGTTTGGTTTGAGATCACAGATGATCAGGGTGACCGAACATCAGTTCACAGTCAGACCTCCATCATCACTGTTTATGAGTTTTATCTACAAGAGAGTCCAATCCATTTAACAATCATTGACACACCAGGATATGGAGAAACTCATGGAGTTAAGAAAAATACAGTGATCACCATGTGTTTGCACAGCTTAAGTAAATCTGCAGAAGATATCCATGAAATAGATGCAGTGTGTCTGGTGATTAAAGCTACACAAAATCGACAATATATACATATCAACTATATATACACATTTGATGTTGTTTAGTCTTTATTTGGAAGAGATATTGCTGAAAACATTTGCCTTTGTTTCAGTTTACACCTATGGCTGATTCTATTCAGTTCCCCCCAATTAATTAAGACTGGCAGACTCAGTAATAGCTCCTTTCCGCAGGCCATTACTAAACTCACATTGACTATACACAGATACACTGCTTGCTAGACTGCCGATACATATACACAGACTGGCTCAATGATATATGATATTTCTCTATGCTACTACTTGTGAGCAATGTTACATCAAATGTTACATTGAACCATACACTCATGTAATTATGTGCAATATACCCATTATGTGCATTAACTCCACTAATTATAGTTCTTGTATTATTCTGTAAATATTTAGTTGAGAATTGTCTTATATGAAGAAGATAAGATGTTATTTTGTCTGTTATGGAGTATATTATGTTTATTGTAGTCTTGCTGACTATGTTGCTGTTTTATTTATATCATGCACTTTGAGCATTGTGCCCAGAGAAACTCCATTTCGTTCTGCAGTGCACTTCGTTGTATGACTAGACTGACAATAAAAGTATTTGAACTTTGAACTTGAACTTGGATTGACAACAGCAGGCATGTTTCAGATGGTTTCAGAGATTTTCTTCCTCATCATTAGGAGTTGTTCTAAATTAAGGAACTACTTAGTGATAAAACACATTCCCTAAGTTTCCTAAGCATGTAGATTTGTGTGTGTGTTTGTGTGTGTGTTAATATGGCCCATGTTGTTCTTTGACCTGTTTCAACACGTGATCATAAACTCCACTCTTTTACAACACTTACCTGGAAGAGAGAATCATGTTAGTTCTCCTTTGTCATAACTCCATTCTCGCTTGAGAAAAGAGAAAGAAATCAGCAATCACTGAAGAACGAAGAGAACAAGAATTTAACAAAGATTCATGAAATGGGAATTTTGTTTCTGAATGGACAGCAGATCTTTGTGATTCTCATGGTTATTCATTTTTGAAACGATCAAACAGAAACAGAGTAAAGGTCAGACTGCTGGAGCTTAAACAGCTCAAAATGGCTTCTCTACATGTGCCTGCAGAAGACCTTTCTTGTCCTGTGTGCTGTGAAATCTTCAAGACTCCTGTTCTTCTGTCATGTAGTCACAGTGTCTGTAAAGAGTGTCTTCATCAGTTCTGGAGAACTAAAGAAACTCAGGAGTGTCCTGTCTGCAGGAGAACATCCTCAAAACTTGAACCTGCAGTTAATCTTGCGTTGCAAAACCTGTGTGAATCGTTCCTGAAGGAGAGAAAAGAGAGCCGTTCATCAGGATCTGAGGAGATCTGCAGCTTACACAGTGAGAAACTCAAACTCTTCTGTCTGGAGGACAAACAGCCAGTGTGTGTAGAGTGTGTTACTTCACAACAACACATTAATCATACATTCAGACCCATCAGTGAAGCTGTTCCATCACATAAGGTAAAACATATTTATTTCTGAAGAATAAAGCTTGTCATAAACATGCAAATTTATCAGTACCATTTTACTTATGTGTTTTATATATATTAACATATTACAAAAAATCTCTGATGTCTTAGATTTTTTATTTAAAATTTTAGGAGGAGCACTGTCACTGATATTCGTACCCAATAAAATTATAGAAAACATTAAAGGAGAGTTTGAGTAAACCGGACAACACAACAAGCTGAGACTTGATTCTTTTGACATATTCACAAATTTAATTCCAATAGCTGATTTGTCTGATTTAGTAATCTCATTGACTAGCACTCACCTTCCACAATTTTAGCAAATTAACTCGGGCGAACACAGACAATGTGATTCATGAGCCCAACATCCTGTTAGCATGACAGCGTGAAGCTTTATAATAACTTTCATTAATAAATCATTAACAAACATTATAAAATGCTTAAGAGATCATTAGCTAATATATATTCACATAGCTCAAAATATGAGATAATGTGCTTGTTAATGTTTATGAATAAACTTATTAAACATTACCTAATGATCAACAGATAATTTTTTCATTTAAAAAAAAAAAAAAATCTTACAAATGTCATTAAACTTTCAATTCATTCTGAAAATCTACAAATGATTTTGACAGATGTTATACAATGATTAAAAGCTTTTGTTAATGTACAACACTTTTGCTGCTATTGGTGTGTGATACGGTAACCTTTACGGGTTGGGTACAGGATGTACAGGATTAGATTACTATTAAGGAACAAGGTTCAATCTGTTTATATTACATTGTTCTGATGAATGAACTTTTGGAAATTAAATTTAGATTGTGAACATCATGTTTTCTTGAAAAATGTATTTGTTTTCTCCTGCTGATGTATGATTCAAGAAATACCCTGTTTAATGATATACTACTAATATAAGTGTTAAGGCAATAAAACATTTCCAGGTTACACATGTAACCATGGTTGCCCGAAGGGAACGAGACGTGTGTCGAAATGCTATGGGAACGTCTTCAATGTGACCACGCTCTGATACATATGTGTAATCAGTCCAATGGATAGGTGAGACGTCATGGGCGGGGTGACGTAACGACCAGGAAGCTTAAAAGCATGTGCGGTGGAACCGGTGTCAGCTTCTATGAATAAAGCAAGCGCTGACAGGGATGCCGGAAGTATGGCCTTGAGATGCAGCGTCTCTTTCCTTACATGCGTAACCTGGAGACATTCCTCTTCAGGAACTCTAGCTGCGTTTAAACACTATGGGAATGAGAATGCCTATACCGTCAGACTTACAAATCCCTGCCTAGTGTGGAAGAGCACAGCTAAGGCGAGAGAACGGAATCAGGAGTGACGCAGAATGCTGGTAGGCACCTGACAAAGTAGGCGGGGACATCCCACCCAAAGGCCAACTTCAAAAGGAGTGAGTCTTGACCCCCAATGGAGGGGGAGATCAGAGTACTCAAGGCTATGGAATAGCATCCTGATCCACCACTTAACATAAGCTCCTCTGGCCGGAGGCCTCAGCCTCAGCGCACTGCGGAGGAAACTTGAAACCAGGGGGTGACTGCGCACTGATTAGCCACCAATAGGGGCACGATAGGCCACAGTGGCCGCCACGTAGACCTTTAGGGTGGAGTGTGTCATCCCTATGGAGAATCTGGCATCCAGGAACTACAGAACTTCACCAACTGGGCAGTTGGGTGGGATGAGCTGGCGGTCTCCGCATCAAGAAGTGAAAATTTTCCACTTCAGGGCATACAGTTCCCTTATTGAGGGAGTTCTGGATTGGAGGATGGTCTCAACCTTGGTTGAGAGACCGGAAGCTATGAGTAGTGCCCCCTCAGAGGCCACACCCATAACTTCCAGCTCCATGCGGGGATGGAATATCTTGCCCTCCGCCTGTGAGAGGTGGTCCTTACTGACGGGAATCTCCCATGGAGAGCTTTCAAGAAGAGAAATCAGGTCTGAGAACCATACTCGGCCCAGCCAGAATGGGGCTACTAACAGCAACCGGACTCCATCCCGGCGCACTCTATCCAGAACTTCCGGGAGTACAGCCTTCGGGGGAAAAGCATACAGACAAAGCCTTGGCCAAGTCTGCACCATAGCGTCCAGTCCAAGAGGAGCTGGATGAGTCAGAGAGAACCAGAGGGGATAGTGCAATGTCTCTTGAGTCACAAACAGGTCCACCTGAGCCTGCCAAAAATCCCCATATCTGCTTCACCACCTCGGTGTGAAGCTTCCATTTCCTGGGCCTCGGCCCCTTCCTTGACAGGATGTCTGCTCCCCCAGGAATGTAAACTGCTCACAGCGAGAGGTGTTTGCCTTGGGACCACATAAGGATCTGGTGCACCAGCCTGTACAGGGGTGTAAACGCAGACCTCCTTGGTGATTGATATAAGAGACCACCGCTGTGTTGTTGGTGATCACCTCGGTCCAAGAGAAAGTGTTTCATAGCTATGAACACGCCAGTTGATGTGCCACTGAGATGGCGACCACTCCACAGACTGCGGACAGAGCGGCCACTCATGTCAAGAGACATTGCACTATCCCCTCTGGTCCGTCGATAGCGTTAAGCAGCAACAAAGAGCTCGTAGCACTGGGCCCTGAGACAAGAACAAAAGTTTCCTCCACATGTCTAAGGCACGTAGGCACCTCTGTGTGACCTTGAGCATGCAAAGCAGGTTTCACCTCAAGGAGAACACCTTGGTCTTGAGCCACCACTGTAGGGGTCTCATGAACAGCAGGCCAAGAGGTATGACATTGGACGCAGCTGCCATCAGACCCAGCAGTCTCTGAAACTGCTTGACAGAGAACTGCCTTCTCTTACTCTCTTGACTGCTGTGAGGATCGACTCGATCTGAGCAGGGGACAGACATGCCATCAATCATGACAAACCAGTCCTCGGACCTGATCTGAGACACAACTTGTTTGCATGTGATCATCCTGAACTTCAGTCGCATGACTGACGTACAGTAGATCTAAAATGGGATGCAACCCTCCATCCTTCTTCGGGAACAATGAAGTACCTGCTGTAGAACCCAGATTGTCTTTTAATTCAATTCAAATCAAGTTTATTTGTATAGCGCTTTTTACGATACAAATCACTGCAAAGCAACTTTAAAGAAAATTAAGTTTCTACAATATTTAGTATTAGCTTATCTGTGGTGACTGCAGTTTATGTGCATATGGCAGAAATTTTCAGAAAAATGAATAAAAGAATTAGTCAAACAGACAATGAACTCTATTAACAGCAATTATTATATGATGCAATCACACTTGTAGCAATATTTGGTAGTTCTGTATGTTATTTCAGGGTTAGCATCATCTGAGGTCCTCTGAGGGGTTGGCATCATCTCTTCTCAGGTGTTCTGGATCCAGACGGGAGCTTGTGTAAATCCTAGTTACCACAGGATTTAAATTTCGTGGCAAAACATAGAAACAAATAGAGACATAAATTAGCGTAGCTGCTGTTCCAACCAAGTAATTAGTTTAACCCAAGCTAAAGAATAATAATGCGCATTTGATCAGATACAACTGCAGTCCAAAATTATGAGATGCATTATTTGAATGCTTGGTGAAAGAGATGTGTTTTTAATCTAGATTTAAACAGAGAGAGTGTGTCTGAACCCCAAACATTATCAGGAAGGCTATTCCAGAGATTGGGAGCCAAATGCGAAAAAGATCTACCTCCTTTAGTGGACTTTGCTATCCTAGAAACTACCAAAAGTCCATAGTTTTGTGACCTTAGGGAGCGTGGTGGATTGTATCGTGGTAGAAGGCTAGTTAGGTAATCAGGAGCTAAACCATTTAGGGCCTTATAGGTAAGTAATAATAGTTTTAGAATAGAATAGAATAGAATTTAAAATTGGGGTAATATGATCATATTTTCTTCACCTGGTAAGGACCCTAGCCGCTGCATTTTGGACTACCTGTAGCTTGTTTATTGAAGATAAAGAAGTGAATTACAATAGTCCAGTCTAGAGGTCATGAATGCATGAACTAGCTTTTCTGCATCAGAAATAGGTAACATGTTTCATAGCTTGGCAATGTTTCTAAGATGGAAGAATGTTGTTTTTGTAATATGGGAAATATGGTTTTCAAAAGACAAGTTACTGTCTAATATAACACCCAGATTTTTGACTGTAGAGGAAGTAACAGTACATCCATCTAGTTGCAAACTGTAATCTACGAGATTCTGTGTACTGTTTTTTGGTCCAATAAGTAATATCTCTGTCTTATCAGAATTTAATAGGAGAAAATTATTGGCCATCCAATCTTTTACATTTTTAACACACTCTGTTAGCTTAGATAATTTTGAAATTTCATCTGATCTTGTTGAGATATATAGTTGAGTATCATCAGCATAACAGTGGAAACTAATCCCGTATTTTCTAATATTATTACCAAGGGGCAACATGTATATTGAAAATAGCAGAGGACCTAGAACAGATCCTTGTGGCACTCCATATTTTACTGGTGATAAAATATGGGACCACATCGATGGCCTCCTTCCTCAAGATGGTGTTTACTTCTTGTTCTATTAACAGAGCCTGCTTGGGACCCACCAGAGTGGGAGTAACACCGCTGAACCAAGGCGGAGGGGAACCAAACTGGATTCTGTAGCCTCTCTCTACAGTGCGCAGGACCCATTGAGACACATTTAGCAATAGTTTCCACGCTGCTAAATAGTCTACTAAGGGAATCAGTCTCTCAAGACTGACCTCTGGTGTAATCAAAGCGGCTAGCTTGGTGATGTGAAGTGGTGAAACAGCAGGGGATGGCTGTACTAGCTGCTCTAGAGACCTCCCTGTAGGTCGCGAGCCTCTTAGCACCACTACATTTCCAAAACGACAGCCTCAGACCCACGTTGTCTGCTAGGAAGACTAGACCAGAACCTGCTCGGGGCAGGACTCAATGAAGCACGCTTGGCAGGGGCTCCCATATCGCCAGGTGACCTCCTAAGGGAACCAGTCTCACGAAACTGGCCTCTGGTGCACTTAGAGCAGCTAGCTCAGTGCCCTGAAGCAGCGGACCAGCAGGGGACGGCCAAACTAGCTGCTATAGAGACCTCTGTAGAGGTAGTGAGCTGCGCTCTGGAACACTGGCAGGGTTGGCAGACCAATCTCCTGAGGGCACTGAGGAGAGACGAGCACCATGTAATGCGAAGTATACCACTTTTCCCCAGAGGGAGCTGGCCTTCAGAAGTCCTATAGGCCTTAGGTGTCAGGACGTTTTAGACAAAGACTATCGAGCGAGAATGATGGTCCGCAGAACCTGGCAGCACCACTCTGACTCTAGACTCTGCTGAGTACGAGAATTGACGCCCCCAGAATGAGGAGCTGGAACAGGATAGGTTAGGACTGCTCCCGCGCAGCAGCAACTGCTGATCGCCTCAACCTCCTCAAAGGAAGAGAGGTAAGCACGTGAGAAATTTTTATCTCAAGAGCCCCAGTATATCTAACTTCTCATAGTCAGATAAATACTTAATTTTATTCCCCAGAATTAAATGCAATCAAACAACCAGGCGAGTAAACACGGTCTGGTGTGAAAAGATTATATAAAAAAATCTAAAATGATATATATCTAACTTCTCATAGTCAGATAAATACTTAATTTAATTCCTCTGAATTAAATGCAGCCAAACAACCAAACGAGTAAACACGGTCAGGTGTAGTAAGACTCACATCAAAAACTGAAAATGATGTAATACACACGTTGCCTTGGTCACACAAACAATATCAGTCTCCTCAGAGAAAAATCAGAATCAGAATCAGAATCAGAATCAGAAAGAGCTTTATTGCCAAGTATGCTTACGCATACAAGGAATTTGTTTTAGTTACATAAGCTTCCAGTACACAGAGACAACAACAACAAAAAACAAAAAACAAATTGCAAATAAATAAATTGTATGAACAGTTGTGCTATAGATGACAATGGATTAGAATAGAGTAAGATTCAGAGATGTACTTGGATGGAGGGGTAACAAATAAATATAAGAATATTGCACATTTTTTGCATAAGTGGAGAACATTTAACTGTTCATGAGGTAGATTGCCTGGGGGAAGAAACTGTTCTTGTGCCTGGCTGTCCTGGTATTTGCGGCTCTGAAGCGCCGGCCAGATGGCAAAAGTTCAAAAAGGGGGTAACTTGGATGAGAGGGATCCAGAGTGATTTTCTGAGCCCTTTTTCTCACTCTGGATATATACAGTTCTTGAAGGGTGGGCAGGGGAGCACCAATAATTCTTTCAGCAGTCCGAACCGTTCTCTGTAGTCTTCTGATGTCTGATTTTGTAGCTGAACCAAACCAGACGGTTATTGAAGTACACAGGACAGACTCAATGATGGCTGAGTAGAACTGTTTCAGCAGCTCCTGTGGCAGGTTAAACTTCCTCAGCTGGCGAAGGAAGTACAACCTTTGTTGGGCCTTTTTAACAATGGGGTCAATGTGATTGTCCCACTTCAGGTCCTGAGAGATGGTGGTTCCCAGGAATCTGAATGACTCCACTGCAGCCACAGTGCTGTCTATGATGGTGAGTGGGGGGAGTGCAGGGGGGTTTCTTCTGAAGTCCACGATCATCTCCACTGTTTTGAGCGTGTTCAGCTCCAGGTTGTTAAGACTGCACCAGACAGCCAGCTGCTCAACCTCTTGTCTGTAAGCAGACTCGTCACTGTCCTGGATGAGACCAATGACTGTAGTGTCGTCTGCAAACTTCAGGAGCTTGACAGAGGGGTCTTTTGAGGTGCAGTCGTTGGTGTACAGGGAGAAGAGCAGTGGGGAGAGAACACATCCCTGAGGGGCACCAGTGTTGGTGGAGTGGCTGTTTGACATGAATTTCCCCAGTCTCACTAGCTGTTGCCTGTCTGTCAGAAAGCTGGTGATCCACTGACAGATAGAGCTAGGAACAGAGAGCTGGGTCAGTTTGGTCTGGAGGACTGTTGGGATGATGGTGTTGAAAGCCGAACTGAAGTCCACAAACAGGATCCTCACATAAGTCCCTGTTTTGTCCAGATGTTGCAGGATGAAGTGCAATCCCATGTTGATTGCATCATCCACGGACCTGTTTGCTCTGTAAGCAAACTGCAGGGGGTCCAGTAAGGGTCCAGTGATGTCCTTCAGATAAGCCAGAACCAGTTTTTCAAACGACTTCATGATGACAGACGTTAGAGCCACAGGTCTGTAGTCGTTAAGTCCTGTAATCTAGGGTTTCTTTGGAATGGGGATGATGGTGGAGCGTTTGAAGCAGGAAGGCACTTCACACAACTCCAGAGATCTGTTGAAGATCTGTGAAAAGATGGGGGCCAGCTGGTCAGCACAGGTTTTCAAACAGGCTGGTGTAACGCCATCTGGGCCTGGTGCCTTTCTTCTTTTGTTCTTCCTGAAGACCTGGCGCACATCATCCTCACTGATTTGAAGTGCAGGAGGTTTGGAGAGGGGGATTGCAGGAGGTGTTAGCGGTTGTGTAGAGAGATGATCAGAATGGGTGTGGGGTGTTTCAAATCTACAATAAAACTCATTCAGGTCGTTAGCAAGTCGTTGATTAGCCTTAGTGCAGGGGGATGGTGTCTTGTAGTTAGTGATGGCTCTCAGTCCACGCCACACTGAAGTTGAGTCGTTGGAAGTAAACTGGTCTTCCAACTTTTTAGCGTAGGTCTTTTTAGCCACTCTAATCTCTTTGTTCAGTGTGTTCCTGGCCTGATTGTACAAGACTCTGTCCTCATTTCTGTAGGCATCCTCTTTGGCCTGACGAAGATGTCTGAGTTTTGCTGTAAACCATGGCTTATCATTGTTGAATGTTAAATAAGTCCTGGTAGGAATGCATATGTCCTCACAAAAACTAATATAGGATGTTACAGTCTCTGTGAGTTCGTCCAGATCGGTGGTAGCAGCTTCAAAAACACTCCAATCAGTGAGGTCAAAACAAGCTTGTAAATCCTGCTCTGTTTCGCTGGTCCATCTCTTCACAGTCCTTACTACAGGTTTAGCAGATTTAAGTTTCTGCCTGTAGGTTGGTATAAGATGAACCAGACAGTGATCAGACAGTCCCGGAGCTGCTCGTGGAACAGAGTGATATGCATCCTTTATTGTGGTGTAACAGTGATCCAATATATTACTGTCTCTGGTGGGACATGTAACATGCTGTCTGTATTTTGGCAGTTCACGGGAGAGATTGGCTTTATTAAAGTCCCCAAGAATGATTAAAACAGAGTCCGGGTGTTGTTGTTCTGTCTCTGTGATCTGGTCAGCGAGCTTCTGTAAAGCCAGACTTACGTGCGCTTGCGGAGGAATGTAAACACTCACCAGAATGAATGAGTGAAACTCCCGCGGCGAATAGAACGGCTTGCAGTTAATGAAGAGTGTTTCGAGATCTGAGCAGCACATCTTCTTTAACACAGTTACATCTGTACACCACCGTTCATTGATGTAAAAGCATGTCCCGCCGCCGCGCGATTTCCCCGTTGATTCTGCGTCGCGATCCGCTCTAAACAGCTGAAAGTCCGGCAGATGGAGCGCGCTGTCCGGTATGGCGTCATTGAGCCAGGTTTCCGTGAAACACAGAGCAGCAGAGTGTAAGAAATCCTTATTTGTCCGGGAAAGCAGAAGGATTTCGTCCGTTTTGTTATATAGCTGCAGCAGCGAGCTCTCACTCAGAGGGGAAGAAACCACAGTGCGGATTTCCGAGCTTCGAGAACGAGATCTAGATCTAGGGAACGCGGGTGGCGATAGGAAGAGCTGTCTCCAACCCGTCCGCCAGATCACGTGCGATCCCCACGATCTCGCCACTGTGCTTCAGCAGCAGCGGGACCGGAATCTCAACATCACAGGCACAGACACACTCCTATGAGCATGCCCGGTGAGAGCGGAACTCTTAACAGCGGTCATATTATCATTATAATATTAGGCATAATATGCTTGTGTAACTGATGCTTGTGCAATTGGCGAGCTCGTCGACGCCCTCTGCATCAATCCCCTCGGAGAAAGACAGGCGGAGCGTCACGCCCTCTCCCCGGGAGAAACGCTAGTGAAGGCTCCCTCCTCAAAGAGAGCCATCTGAGAGCGAAGCAAGGCAGTAACAAAAAGCTCTCAATGCGGGCAGTAGCTCCCTCGAGAGTTGACTCTGTGTGTTTCACTCCCAAACAGACAACACACAAACTGTGTGTGTCCCCACCCAAAATATAGCACAGGCAGGGAGGAACACACAGACTGAATGCTGCCTGCTCACCCAAATGCTTCTTTTGACTGAAGATTTGACATAATGGCGCTTATAAGTGGACAAACAACACTAAATAAGACTCACAAACAGATAGAGACTGACACACACAGAGTGCTTGCTGAATGACAGAAAGCTGCGCCGGTCCCACCGCACGTGCTTTTAAGCTTCCTGGTCATAATGTCGCCCCGCCCGTGACGTCTAGCCCATCCATTGGACTGATTACACATGTGATTCAGAGAGTGGTCACGCTGAAGGTGTTCCCATTCGACGCAGCTGAAGTTTCGCACCCAAATTTTTGCACCCGAATTACAATGTGCGTTATGTCTTTAAGAAGCATTTAGCTAAACTTAACTAACCACCCTTTACATTGTTACAGCAGCTAAAAGTCCAATGCCCATAAAGATACTAAAAGACTAGTAATCATTTATAAACATTTACAGATGATGAATAGTTTCAACTTTAGATTGAGTACTGCAAAAACATGAACAAATGATTAATAAATGATTTATAAAGATGTGTAAATCAGGTGAATTCAGGTCATTTGTTGCACATTTTGCAATCGAGATGACTGCTCATAAAGGTACTAATGATTAGTAAACATTTATAAACATTTACATTTAATGTTGAATGACATTTATAGGCATTTCAATTTACAAACATGATCTGTAAATCATAGATAATGTTTAATAAGTAAACATTAACAAACACATGATCTCATATTTCTAGCTATTTGAATGTATATTAATGATCTGTTAAGCATGCCATTGCCTTTTGCTGTGAAAAAATGCTGCCTATCTCACACAGAGACAAGCAGAGTGATACAAATGGTGAACAGCCCCGTGCTGATACTGGTGAAATATCAGCACATCCTGGAAAGCCTCTCAGCCAATCACATTTAAGAAGAGGGGTTAAAACTATAAAACACAAACCACTATAATTCGACAATTAATATTTAAGGGGAAAAAGACAAAAAAAAAAAAATGTATAATGCTTGCCTTTTCTGGGTGGAGTTATGTAAGAAGGCCTTTATTACTTGTTGGTGTTTATAATTTGATTATGATTTATAAATATAACGTTGTTCACCATTTATACATGTTCATCTATATTATCTATTGTTTATTTTTTTTATTTTTTTTTTATTATTGTGTATTGCTTTTTATGCAGAACATAAATGATCTCATCAAGAAAAGCATCTTAATTAAAGATGGAAATCCTGCTCGATACCGTCTGCAAACAAGGACAGACAATTTGAAACTATCTGAACCTTGTAGAAAAATTACCTTTGGAGAGAGAAATAAAGACAAACAAAATAAAAGCAAAAAAGACAAAACCGTTCTGCTGGTGGGAGAAACAGGAACAGGAAAAACAACCCTGATCAATGTGATGATCAACTACATGTTGGGTGTAAAGAGAGAAGACAAGGTTTGGCTTGAGATCACAGATGATCAGAGCGACCGAACACAAGCTCACAGTCAGACCTCCAGCATCACTGTTTATGGGTTTTATCTACAAGAGAGTCCAATCCATTTAACAATCATCGACACACCAGGATATGGAGACACTCATGGAGTTGAGAAAGATAAAGAGATCGCTGAAGGTTTGCTCAGTTTAAGTAAATCTGCAGAAGAGATTTGTGAAATAAATGCAGTGTGTCTCGTGATTAAAGCAACCCAAAACCGACTCTCTGACAGACAAATCTACATATTTGATGCTGTTCAGTCTTTATTTGGAAGAGATATTGCTGACAACATCATCTTACTCTTCACACACTCAGATGGATTCCGTCCTAAAAATGCCCTGACGGCTGTTAAAGAGGCTAACATCAAGTGTGCAGTAAATGACAAGAATAAGCCAGTGTTTTACCTGTTTAACAACTGTCAGACAGACGCTGCTGATGAAGAAGATGATGAAGATACTGAAGATACTGAAGAACATGAACAGAAGCTGGATCAATCATGGAATTGCAGCTTTAAAGGAATGGCAGGATTGTTTAAGATTCTTGAAACAATAAAGCCAAAATCCCTGAAGATGACTCTAGATGTGCTGCAAAAACGGAAGCAGTTGGAGGCAAATGTCTCCGATTTACGATCACGAGTTCAAATGATGGAACTAAAACAAAATGAGCTGAAACAAACTCAAGAAGCTGTAGAGAAGAACAAGAAAGATGTCGAAGAAAACAAGAACTTTGAGTATGAAGTTGAAGTGCCCTACAAAGAATGGGTTGATATTGATTATTCTAAAGCCAGGGCGGCGATGTGCTGCAGCGTCTGTGAGGAGAACTGTCATTATCCAGGATGCTGGTGGACCAGTGATCTCTCATGGTGTGAAGTGATGAAGAATAATTACTGTACAGTGTGTACTAATAAATGCCACTACAGCAAACATATCAAATCAGCAAAAATATATGAAACAAAAACAAAGAAGGAGACGAGGACATATGAAGAATTAAAGAAGAAATATGAAGACAAAATTGGTGTGTCTGTGGTCAAGAAGCTGGAAGAAAAGCTGGAAAAATTAGAGAAAGAGAAAATAAAGTTGCTAATGGAAGCTTTTGACTGTGTGGAAACTCTGGATAAAATTGCACTCAAGACTGATTCTGTGTTCACACTTCAGCACATTGATTATCTGATTGAGAAGCTGAAGGAAATAAATGAGTCTGAAAAGGCCAAAACACTGGAAAACATCAAGAAGAGAGCCGGAAGAAAAAAAGAAGCAATGGATTACTTTACAGGGTTTAAAAAAAAATAAATTCAAATAGTGCCTCAGCTCAAATCATGCTGAAAGTCTGAAAACAGCATCCTGAAAATGTTTCTTCTTCTTTCAATAGCATGTCCCTTGTATGATGCAAAGTGTGATTGTAATCGCAGTGTTTTATGAATGTAAAAAAAAAAATAAAAAATTATATCATCATGATTGTTTTTATTTCCCTCATTTGTAAGTTGCTTTGGATAACATGCATCTGCTTAAGTAATTGATGCAAAATACTCCAGTGATTACTGTAATGAATTTCCTGCAATGAAGCAGAAACTGACAGCAGCATAACGTAAAAAGATACTGTTTAAAATACTGCAATAATATTGTGAAAGAATATTATCATAAAATGATGTGCATGTAATCATGATCACTAGGCTGTTTAGAGACTGATTTAACTGTTTTAATAAGCGCTGACATCTAGAGGACATATGAGAAAATATGAAATGCTATCACTTGTACTTACTTACATAAATTCATTAAACAAACAGTTTTGTTTTGGTTCAGTGTTTAATCTGTTTTCATTCAACTGCAAAATACTACAGTAAGAGTATAATATTATTATTGTTTTTCTTTAAGACACATTTACTTAAATCTCTAACACATTTCTAAAACACTTTTCATAAATGTAGACTTTGACTTGAAATGACTCACAATGAATGACTCTTAATGCACACACTGAGATTTATAAAAAATAATCATAGAATGAATATAGCTTTCATGACAATCTCTTTAAATTTAGAATTTTGCCACACAACTCGACTGTAATCAACATGAATGACAGGAAATATGCAGAGTATAAAGAATACTGACAAACAGTAAGCAATTGCTCAATGTACAGTTTTCATTTTGTGCTTACAGTAGCTATTGTGTTTTGAATATTAGCTGTATTTCAGTCAGTGGAAATCTGTCATATGAAACAGAGAATTCAAATACATTGAACAGCAGTCTAGATTGTGAAATAAAAAAAAAAGAATAACAACAACATAAACAGTTCTACTCAAATAAAACATGTTATCATCAAAAGAAAAGGTATCTGCAGCAGGAGCAATGACAGGATCAACACTTCTCTATGAAGCTCTCAGAAACTCAAAGAGGATGTTGAATTGTGCTGAGAAACACTGCCGCCTATGGGCCAATGTGGGAACATTGCATTTGAGCATCAGTCTTTTAGCAAAAAAACGCAAAATTCAAAAAAAAAAAAATAATTTATATATATATATATATATATATATATATATATATATATATAATTGGCATTTTACACATACATGCATATATTATTTGCATATAAAATGGCATATATGTCACTAAAATAAATTGTCAAGTTTTGATCTACTTGTGCAATTCCCCACTTGAAAAGGACAGTCCCTCCACATGAAGATCTTAACTGGATTTCACTCAATAAACAGCCATGGGAACAGTTCTTTGTCTTATTTACCATTCCTTGGTAGCAGTAAACAGGTGAAAAACCTCAAGAGAGATGACAAATACAAGTTATTATTTGAGTTGACAGCCAAATTAAACAAAATTCTTCACATTCACCTCAGATAAACACAGTACTGTCATTATAAAATACAAGGTTTCCACTTTTAAGCAGTATTTTCATAGTAAAGAATTATCCTAAGGTATCATTGTAGCCACACAACTAGATATGCTTTACCAAAACAAAATCAATTGGTATTTTAATTTTCAAAATGTATATTTTCTTATCTTTTAACCAAGTATCTTTAGCCAAATATTTTTAGACTATACATTTTTAACTGAATTAAGAACTTGGTTTATTAAGATTTCTACAAAGTTTAAATTACTTTTAACCATTTCAAACACATTCTTTGTCAAACAATGAATTTGGCTTTTCTTACTTTTCCTTTATACCCCACAAACAACATTTGAAATTACAAATACCACTGCAAAGGTCCTATCAAAGTCAACAAGAGTTAAGAGTTTGTGTTTTCCAGAATACCATTAGCACTGCACTGCTTAAGTCAGTCTAGCCAAACATGGCCAATATGTCGCTTACCGGCTGTCCTTCACAGTTTTGTGGAGGGCTTGGTCTTACACAGTCACCTTGATGACGAAGATGAAGTTTCCTTGGTCTTGTGGTGCTATAAATGCTCCTTTGACTGCGGTCTAAAGACAACAACAGAGCCAGGTACTGGCACGCTCAGATTGCCTGGAAGATTTGTTCCACCTGGTTCACCACTGATTGAAGGAGGAGTTTCACCACTGAGGAGCTCCCAGGCAGTTTGTCAGTACACCTCCCACTCGATCTTCCCACGGGATCCGATGGAAAGATCATAAATCAGTACCTGCTTACTGCCGGTCAGTTCCGAGTTTGGTCCTCAACTGGTAGCAAGACAACCAGGCGTCGAACATCTCTGTGCAGGACCATGGTTTGGGTAGCTTCTTTCAGGACTTTGGCCGATGGCCGTTTTAGTGTGGGTTTTGTGACAGGAAGGCAGGAGCTTTGGACCACTTTGACGTTCACGTCTCGAACAATGCCCTTAGCATCTGGATTGACGCTCACCACCCGTCCTAGCTTGAATTGGCCCCTCACTGCATTTTGGTCGCACAACCAGACAATATCTCCGACAGCAACATTGCGATGCGAAGTGTGCCATTTACTTCTCAGAAATAAGTTTGGGCCGGCAAGCTGGCTCCAAGACCTCCAGAACTTGTTGACCTGGTTCTGCATCTCTCTGAGTCTCTTGTAAGGGTAGTTTGCAAAGTCAAATGTTCTGATCTCATCGCTTGAAGAGGCTCGGCCCAGGAGAAGTGTGTTGGGTGACACATACTGCACGCTTTCTTCATGGCTCTGCACCCTGGCACCTATTGGGCATTCGTTGGCAAGGTTTGCAGCAAGTTGTAGTGTTGTCTGAAACTCGCTGTAGCTGAGGCCAGTGTTGTTGCCCAGGCTCTGCAGTGCCTTCTTGAGAATGCGGACAGCGGCTTCAGCAGCCCCATTGTGGTGAGGTGAGTCAGCAGGGTGAATTGTCCACTCCCATTTGGTACCTTTTTGAGCCGACATCTCTTCTATTGAAGTTCTATTCTGAGCATCCAGGAACTGGTACAGCTCTCTTAGGACAGGTTTGGCGCCGATGAAGTTTGTCCCCGGGTCAGACCAGATCTTTCTTGGGTGCCCTCTTATTGTAGTAAAGCGTTGGTAAGCCATCAAGAAGCTCTCTGTCGACACTGTGTTGACCAGGTCTGCATGAATTGCCCTACTGGCCATACAACTGAAGACGACACCCCACAACTTCATTGAGACCCGTTTCTTGATGTCATCTTTGACAAGGTACGGTCCGAAGAGGTCGACTGTAGTGAACTCGAACGGAGCTGCAGGTGTGGCTCTTTCAGGAGGTAGGTCAGCCATTACCTGTTTGCACCTTCTTGCTCTTGACATTTTGCAGTAAAGGCAGTTCTCCACTACGTTTTGGGCAATTTTCCTCCCTTGGATGACCCAGGCTTTCCTCCTCATTTTCAGCAAGGTTGCAGCCCCGCCTTCATGACCCTCATCGTGCGCCTCCCGTGCCAATAAAGTAGAGACCCATGCATTGAAAGGCAGAAGGGGAACTGCAGCGCCATCCTCCCTGAAGCCATGGATTCTCCCACCGCAGACTAGTAACCCAGATTCTGGCTCTCTGTACACAACCAAGCGGTCTGTAGTGGTAGCTGGAAATGTTACCCCCTCTTGAGCAGCAAGATAGATGTCTATTATAGCCTCTTGACATTCTGTGGCGGTGATAACTCCTTTTGTGGGAATCGCCTCCCACTTTGGGGTCTCAACGGACTTTGTTGCAGATGTAAACCTTTTGGCGGCTCTCCAGATAAAAGCAACAGTCTTGATTAGACACTTTAGGCTACTAAAGCGCCTCTCATCCACCAAGTTTAGGACAGCTGCACCAGCAGGAAGTCGTCCTGCAAGACTTGGAAGACTTCTTTTTTCGCTTGGGCTCTGGTGAGTGCTGCCACGAATTACTTCTTTTGCATATTGTTAATGCTTTCTCGAGCTGTCACAGACACATCTTTTGAAGACATAATTGGCCACTCGCTCTCTGGAAGATGTAGAAACTCTGGCCCTTGCTGCCACTCTGAATGGGCATCAAGTTCCTTTGGCCCAGCTCCTCGAGTGATAATGTCGGCTATGTTGAGTGGTCCAGGGATCCACCACCAGTCCTGTAGCCGTGTGCTCTCTTGGATCTCTCCAATTCTATTAGCGAAGAAAGTCTGAAATCCATAGCTTTCACGCTGGATAGCTCCAAGAACAGTCTGACTGTCTAACAAATGGTACCACCTTTTTATCTGGATCTGGGTATGCTGTTCAAAGTACTTTTTCAGGCGGCTTGCAAAGACTGCACCGCAAAGTTCTGCTTTGACCGCATCCCCCTTCTGGTCTAGAGGTGTCAGCTTTGCTTTTGACTCCACTAGTCGAATTGTTAATTGTTTGTTGCAGTTCCACCGCAGGTAGAGGACAGCACCATAGGAGTTTTCACTGCCATCTGAAAAAGTGACAGCGACTGGTTCAGTTGTTGCCTTTGGTGGAGTAAGGGCTCTTGGGAACATAACTTTGCTTAGCTGGACGTACTCCTCAAAAATTCCAATTGCATCTTTGCGGAGCTCATCCGACAGGGGAAGGTCCCATGTGTCCTTGACCATGCTGCACTTTGGTTTTGCCTCTTGGAATGCCCTTCGGACCAAGATAGCCCCTTTTTGCTTTGCTGGCGTTGTCAGGCCAACTGGGTCGTACAAACCAGCAACTTGACTCAGCAGTTCACGTCTTGTCAGCGGGTCTGGTGTCTGTGCTCGTACTTCTTCTAGCAGCAAGTCTTGCCCAAGTCTCATCTTTTTCTTCCGCCTGGAGAAGTTGACCCTTACCATGACATGCAACATGTCTTCATCCACAATGTAGCCGAGACCGAGCGGCGGCGCGGCGACGATCATCGTGTCAGGACCACTGCCCACGTATCGACGAGGACACAAAAGTTTCAGTAGACTTTTTGCTCTAAATGAATGGTTATTGTCATGGTGTAAAGAACAGAAACTGCTCTTTGTTAATAATTGGAATCTTTTCTGGGAGCGTCCTAGGCTTTTTCGCGCTGATGGCCTGCACTCCAGCAGAGTCGGAGCGGAACTCCTCTCGGACAACATCTCCAGGACTCTACACTCCATTTGACTAGTAAGGCAATTCTCAAATAACTGCTATGATGGCTTTTGTTCTACCCGCTTAAATGTTAAAAGTACTTGTGCTGTCCTGTTACCCAGAAAACAGGATACAGGTTTAAATCATTTGAAATACTTCTGCTTAATGTTACACTGTCAGATATGCAAAAGAAATCTATCGTATCTCTTGCTCTGGCTACTGTGTATAGAGCACCAGGGCCGTATACAGAATTCCTAAAAGAATTTGGAGATTTCCTCTCAGACCTGTTGGTCACCGCTGATAAAGCGCTAATTTTCGGAGATTTTAACATTCACGTTGATAATACAAATGATGCATTAGGACTTGCGTTTACTGACTTATTAAACTGTTTTGGAGTAAAGCAAAATGTCACCGGGCCCACTCATCGTTTTAATCATACGCTAGATTTAATTATATCGCATGGAATCGATCTAACTGATATAGATATCGTACCTCAAAGTGATGATGTTACTGACCATTTCCTTGTATCGTGCATTCTGCGTATTGATGATAATAACTATATGGCTTCGCGTTATCGTCCGGGCAGAACTATTGTTCCAGCCACCAAAGACAGATTCGCAAATAACCTGCCTGATTTATCTCAACTGCTCTGTGTACCCTTAAATACACATGAACTAGACGAAATGACTGGCAACATGGGCACTATCTTCTCTAATACATTAGAAGCTGTTGCCCCCATCAAATTGAAAAAGGTTAGAGAAAAACGTACTGTGCCATGGTACAACAGTAATACCCACTCTCTCAAGAAAGAAACTCGTAGTCTTGAGCGCAAATGGAGAAAAACTAACTTGGAAGTTTTTAGAATTGCGTGGAAAAACAGTATGTCTAGCTATAGACAGGCTCTAAAAACTGCCAGGGCCGAGCATATCCACAAACTCATAGAAAACAACCAAAACAATCCAAGGTTTTTATTTAGCACAGTGGCTAGATTAACAAATAACCAGACGCCACCCGATCTAAATATTCCCTCACAGTTAAATAGTAATGACTTTATGAATTTCTTCACTGATAAAATAGATAACATCAGAAATACAATAACAAATGTAGATTCTACAGCGTCTAATACTTCAGTTTTATCCATCGCACCCAAAGATAAACTGCAGTGCTTTACAACTATAGGACAGGAAGAGCTAAATAAACTTATCACTGTATCTAAACCAACAACATGTTTATTAGATCCTGTACCCACTAAATTACTGAAAGAGTTGTTACCTGTAACAGAAGAACCGCTTCTCAATATTATTAACACATCGTTATCTTTAGGTTACGTCCCAAAACCATTCAAGCTGGCAGTTATTAAGCCTCTTATTAAGAAACGACAACTAGATCCTAGTGAACTGGCAAATTACAGACCCATTTCAAATCTTCCATTTATGTCTAAAATTTTAGAAAAAGTTGTGTCTGCTCAATTGTGCTCCTTCCTGCAAAAAAATGATCTCTATGAAGAATTTCAGTCGGGTTTCAGGCCCCACCATAGCACAGAAACTGCTCTTGTTAAAATTACAAATGACTTGCTTCTTGCGTCAGACCAAGGCTGCATCTCATTGCTAGTTTTACTTGATCTTAGTGCTGCGTTCGACACCATAGATCATGACATACTCATAGATAGATTACAAAACTATACAGGTATCCAAGGGCAGGCTTTAAGATGGTTTAGATCCTACCTGTCCGATTGCTACCACTTTGTTTATTTAAATGGGGAGTCATCTCATTTATCACCAGTAAAATATGGAGTGCCACAAGGATCTGTCCTAGGTCCTCTGCTATTTTCAATATACATGTTGCCCCTTGGTAATATCATTAGAAAATACGGGATTAGTTTCCACTGTTATGCTGATGATACTCAATTATATATCTCAACAAGACCAGATGAAACTTCTAAATTATCTAAGCTAACAGAGTGTGTTAAAAATGTAAAAGATTGGATGACCAATAATTTTCTCCTATTAAATTCAGATAAGACAGAGATATTACTTATTGGACCAAAAAACAGTACACAGAATCTCGTAGATTACAATTTGCAATTAGACGGATGTACTGTTACTTCCTCTACAGTCAAAAATCTGGGTGTTGTATTAGACAGTAACTTGTCTTTTGAAAATCATATTTCCCATGTTACAAAAACAGCATTCTTCCATCTTAGAAACATTGCCAAGCTACGAAACATGTTACCTGTTTCTGATGCAGAAAAGCTAGTTCATGCATTCATGACCTCTAGACTGGACTATTGTAATGCACTGCTAGGTGGTTGTCCAGCATCCTCAATAAACAAGCTACAGGTAGTCCAAAATGCAGCGGCTAGAGTCCTTACCAGGTCAAGAAAATATGATCATATTACCCCAATTTTACAGTCTCTGCACTGGCTACCTATTAAGTTCCGTATCAGTTACAAAATATTATTACTTACTTATAAGGCCCTTAATGGTTTAGCTCCTGCGTACCTAACTAGTCTTCTACCACGCTACAATCCATCACGCTCCCTAAGGTCACAAAACGCTGGACTTTTGATAGTACCTAGGATAGCAAAGTCCACTAAAGGAGGTAGAGCTTTTTCGCATTCGGCTCCCAAACTCTGGAATAGCCTTCCTGATAATGTTCGGGGTTCAGACACACTTTCTCTGTTTAAATCTAGATTAAAAACACACCTCTTTGGCCAAGCATTCAAATAATGCATCTCATAATTTTGGACTGCAGTTATATCTGATCAAATGCGCATTATTATTCTTTAGCTTGGGCTAAACTAATTAATTTTACTTGGCTGGAACAGCAGCTACGCTAATTATGTCTCTATTTGTTTCTCTGTTTTTCCACGGGATTTACATTCCGTGGTAACTAGGATTTACACAAGCTCCAGTCTGGATCCAGGACACCTGAGAAGAGATGATGCCAACCCCTTAGAGGACCTCAGATGATGCTAACCCAGAGACAACATACAGAACTACCACATTTTGCTATAAGTTTGATTGCATAATTGCTGTTAATAGTGTTAATCGTCTGTTTGTTTACGTCTTTTATTGATTTTTCCGAACATTTCTGCCGTATGCACATAAACTGACAGTCACCACTGATAAGCTACTACTAAATATTGTAGAAACTTAATTTTCTGTAAAGTTGCTTTGCAATGATTTGTATCGTAAAAAGCGCTATACAAATAAACTTGAATTGAATTTAATTGAATTGTTAATAATGAATTCAAAGCCTAATCTTAAGACTTTAAATAAATAAAAAAAATTCTTACATTTCCTGTGGTTTTTGCTTACATTTCAACTAAAGTATAATTTATTCCACATCAATCGCTTCAGCATCTTTAAAAGTTTCTTATTTTAAGTAATTTGTCTGTTTGTTATGGCGAGAACAGCAAGAGAAAATATAATCAGATGCTGTAAGCTGATTGATGATAAGAATATAATCATCATATATTGGCATATATTGGCATTCTCTTGCTGTAGAATCATAACAATAAAACAGAATTAATAACATACTACCCGTATATGTCACAGCCACACCATCTACACTCTCTGAATCAGACACTTACGCCACGCCCACTCGTTCCCAATCACCAGCATTCTGAACACCTGTGCATCATCACCAGTGCCACACATAAAGCCCTCAGTCACCATCACTCATTGTCTGGTCTTGCACCGATCTCCCTACTTGCCTGAACACCCTTCGTCAAAACCTACCTGAACTGTTGAACCCTCTTCATCCTCCTCTGCCTACCTGTTCCCATCGTCTTCGTCGGAGTCACCATCTGTGTCACCATCACCTCAAAGGAAAGTTGTGTTACCACTGTTTGTCTACGTGTCAAGATTCACCTGTGTCTGAAACCTCTGATTAACATTAAACACCTTTGCACTGAATCCTCTGTGTCCTCGTCTGTGTCTGACAAGTATAAGTTTATTGACATTTGTTAGCATTCAAAATTACATTAACAAATAAATTTGTAATCATTGTATAATTTCTGTTAAAATCATTTGTAAAATTTTAAAAAGCACTTGAATTGAAAGTTGAATGACATTTGTAGGAATTTAAATTTACATAAAACATTATCTGTTAATCATTAGAACATGTTTAATAAGTAAACATTAACAAGCACATGATCTCATATTTCTAGCTATTTGAATGTATATTAATTAATGATCTGTTAAGCATGCCATTGTCTTTTGCTGGGAAAAATGCTCGCACAGGGACAAGCAGAGTGACACAAATGGTGAACAGTCCCCGTGTTGATACTGGTGAAATATCAGCACTCCTCGAAGGCCTCTCAGCTAATCAGATTCGAGGAGAGGGGTTAAAACTTTAAAACACAAACCACTATAATTCAACAACTCAAATATGACATCTAATATTTAAGGGGGAAACGACAAATAAAAATAATTGTATAATGCTTGCCTTTTCCGGGTTGAATTATGTGAAAGGGCCTTTATTGTTAGCAAGGATGCTGGTGCTTATAATTTGATTATGATTTATAAATATAACATTGTTCACCATTTATACTATACATGTTCATCTTTATTTATAATTTTTTGTTTGTTTGTTTTTTATTATTGTGTATTGCTTTTTATACAGAACATAAATAATCTCATCAAGAAAAGCATCTTAACTGAAGATGGAAATCCTGTTCAATACCGTCTGCAAACAAGTACGGACAATTTGAATCAATATGAACCATATAGAAAAATAAGCTTTGGAGAGAGAGACAACAACAAATCACATAGAACCATTCTGCTGGTGGGAGAAACAGGAACAGGAAAAACAAAACTAATCAGTGTGATGATCAACTACATCTTAGGTGTTCAGAGAGAAGACAAGGTTTGGTTTGAGATCACAGATGATCAGAGCGACCGGACATCAGTTCACAGTCAGACCTCCAGCATCACTGTTTATGAGTTTTATCTACAAGAGAGTCCAATCCATTTAACAATCATCGACACTCCAGGATATGGAGACACTCGTGGAGTTGAGCTTGATAAAGGGATTGCTGAGAGTTTGCTTAGTTTAAGTAAATCTGCAGAAGGGGTCCATGAAGTAGATGCAGTGTGTCTGGTGATTAAAGCAACACAGAATCGACTCTCTGACAGACAACAATACATATTTGATGCTGTTCAGTCTTTATTTGGAAGAGATATTGCTGACAACATCATCTTACTCTTCACACACTCAGATGGAATGCCACCTAAAAATGCCCTGAGGGCTGTTGAAGCGGCTAACATCAAGTGTACAGTAAATGACAAGAATCAGCCCGTGTTTTTCCTGTTTAACAACTGTCAGACAGACGCTGCTGATGAAGATTTTCAGACATTCCAGGAACAATCATGGAATCTCAGTTTTAGAGGAATGGAAAAAATTTTTCCAGTTTCTTGAAAAGATAAAACCAAAAACCCTGAAGATGACTCAAGATGTGTTGCAACAGCGAAAGCAGTTGGAGGCAAATATCTATAATCTGCAATCACGTGTTCACATGACAGAATTAAAAGAAAATGAACTGAAAAAAACTCTGGAGCAGGACAGGAAAAAAATCAAAGACAATAAGAACTTTGAGTTTGAAGTAGATGTGCCCTACAAAAAGAAGGTTGACATTGATCGTTCTCTGGCCAAGATGGCAACATGCTGCACCGACTGTGAGGAGAACTGTCATTATCCAGGATGCTGGTGGGTCAGTGATCTCTCATGGTGCGAAGTGATGAGAAATAATCACTGTACAGTGTGCACTAATAAATGCCACTACAGCAAACACGTCAAAGAATCAAAAATATATAAAATACAGACAAAGAAGGAAAAGATGACATTTGAAATATTAATGAAGAAATATGATGGTAAGATTTTGGATAGTGAGTCTTTGGTCAAGAAGCTGGAAGAAGAACTGCAAGAATTAGAGAAAGAGAAAATAAAGCTTGTCATTGAAGCTTATGACTGTGTGCAAACTTTGGAGAAAATTGCACTCAACACTGATTCACTGTTTACACTACAGCACATTGATTATCTGATTGAGAAGCTGAAGAAAATCAATGAACCCGACAAGGCTGAAATACTGGAAAACATCAAGAAGAGAGCAGAAGAAGAAAAACATGGAGCACTGGGATACATAAAAAACAAAAATAATATGCCTTAGCTTGTCAAACCTGCTGAAATAACTGAGCCATTCACCTATATACCTTTCTTTTCTTTATTTTAGTATGTTAGTCTAGTTAGTAAAATTTTAATTTAGCTTGCAGGGGAGACCTGGGTTCAGATCTTGTCTTCCTAATCTGAATGCAATTTAAAAATCTGAAAGGGTCATTATTTTTACTCGAAAAGCATGACTATGTTGGTCCAAGATCTATAGTAATATATGCTTAAAATGGGATCCTGGAAATATTTCAATTATTTAAAAAAAAAAAAAACGTCCTTCAGGCTGTGTAAATCACTTTTATCATTAATTATAACTGCAGATATATTTTATGAATCTAACATTTTTCTATAATTTTCTTTGGATTAAAAAATAATCTGCTAAATTAGCTCATGTAAAATATTATACTGAATGTTTAGAGACTGTTTGTACTGTAATTGTATTATTAAGCACAGAGTGCCCAGATTATGTATGAGAACATGAGAAAATATGAAATTCTTTCACTTGTATCTCAGTTGTATCAATAAATTAATTTTAATAATTAATTTTTGTTTTATAGCAGCATTTTATGTTTATCTGTGAAATACTAATCAACAAACCTGTGGGACATCAACAAGTATTTACATCAACATCAACTTTGCTTCAAATGAATTCTGTTTTGGTAAGGTCGAGGAGTTTTTTTATTTATTTTTTTATTTTTTTAACTTACACAAAATCAAGCATTGGAGCATTGGAGAAAATAAATATATATTTACTATATCTTCAGTTATAGTATAATATGTAAATGAGCATTACATACTTTATTTAAAGAAATACAATGAGAGGAAAAGTTTTTCTTTATTTTATAAAGAATGTGAAATCATTTACAGTATGTTGAATCAATATCTTATTTGTGAAAGTAAAAGTGTGAAAGTGACGTGACATACAGCCAAGTATGGTGACCCATACTCTGAATTCGTGCTCTGCATTTAACCCATCCAAAGTGCACACACACTGCAGTGAACACACACCCGGAGCAGTGGGCAGCCATTTATGCTGCAGCACCAGGGGAGCAGTTGGGGGTTCGGTGCCTTGCTCAAGTCGTGGTACTGAAGGTGGAGAGAGTGCTGTACATTCACTCCCCCCACCTACAATTCCTCCCGGCCCGAGACTCGAACTCACAGCCCTTGGATTGCAAGTCCAACACTCTAACCGTTAGGCCACTGATCTGGGTTGGTTCAGAATCTGAATTGGTTCAGGGGGGGGGGGGGTTACAGTATGTACCTGTAGCTCTTGCTGGACAGTGAGAGGGAAGTAGACCCCACACTTTAAAAATAAATAGATACTTGAGACAACATTTTGGTTTGGATTTAGAGAAGCGTAGCAGGCAGACAGCAGGGAAAAGAAATAAAGATAGAAATGTCTCTGTGTGTGTGTGTGTGTGTGTGTGTGTGTGTGTGTGTGCACTGTGTAGCCTATAACACATTATAACATAGTCAAGTATTAAATCTATGGCTGATTCTATTCAGTTCCCCTAATCAATTAAACTAATTAGTGGATATATTTAAAACACATTTAAAAAATACTGTGCGCATATAGTGAAGAATAATACAGAGCCACCGAAAATAAGACAAATAATGGCAAACTGGACTAAGTTTAAAATCACCTTCACAATACAAGTAATGCCTTTATCAAAAGTTTGATATCATATTTGCATATTTATTTCCAACTCAGCAGCATCTGCATTTTCTATAAGACAGATGAGGAGAGCAAACCTTCCCCCTCCTGTCCTCACAACCTTCTAAAGAGGCACAACAGAGAGTATTTTGACCTGCAGCCTCTCAGTCTGGTACAGTATGGTAGCTGTACAGCTGCAGACAAGAAGTCCATCCAGAGAACGGTAAGGACAGCAGAGAAAATCATCAAGACCTCCCTCCTGTCTATACAGGAATTACAACTTCATGCTGCCACCAAAATAATCAGTGACTCCACTCATCCCACCAATTGAATGTTCAACCTTCTGTCCTCCGGCAAACACTATCGTAGTATGCAATGCAAGACTGCCAGACTCAGTAAGAGCTCCTTTCTGCAGGCCATTAGAATTCTGAACTCACACTCACTATACACAGATGAACAGGTTGCTGGACTGCAGATACATATGCACAGACTGGCTCAATCATATATGTTATTTCTCTCTGCTGTGCTCAGAGAAATGCCATTTCGTTCAGCAGTGCACTTTGTTGTATGACTAGACTGACAATAAAAGTATTTGAACTTTGAACTTGACAACAGCAGGCATGTTTCACATGGTTTCTGGGATTTTCTTCCTTCTCAGGAGGAGCTGTTCTAGATTTAGGAGCTACATTTAGTGATAAAACACATTCCTTACGTTTCCTACACAAATAGATTTTTATTTTGTGTGTGTGTGTGTGTGTGTGTGTGTGTGTGTGTGTGTGTGTGTGTGAATATGGCCCATGATGTTCTTTGACCTGTTTCAACACATGATCATAAACTAACACTCTTTTACAACACTTACCTGGAAAAGACTATCGTGTTAGTTCTCCTTTGCCAGAACTCTGTTCTTTTAATGTTTCAGATGATTTCTGGGATTTTCTTCTTCAGGAGGAGCTGTTCTAGATTTAGGAGCTACTTTTTGTGATAAAACACATTCTCTAAGTTTCCTGAGCAAGTAGATTTGTGTGTGTGTGTGTGTGTGTGTGTGTGTGTGTGTGTGTGTGTGTGTGTGTGTGTGCTTGTATAAATATGGCCCATGTTGTTCTTTGACCTGTTTCAACACATGATCATAAAATCCACTCTTTTACAACACTTACCTGGAAGAGACTATCATGTTATTTCTCCTTTGTCATAACTCCATTCTCGCTTGAGAAAAGTGAAAGGAATCAGCAATCACTGGAGAACGAAGAGAACAAGAATTTAACAAGGATTTATGGGATAGGAAGTTTGTTTCTGATCGGACAGCAGATCTTTGTGATTCTCATGGTTATTCATTTTTGAAACGATCAAACAGAACCTGAGAGTAAAGTTCACACTGCTGGAGCTCAAACAGAGAAAATGGCTTCTCTACATGTGTCTGCTGAAGAACTTTCTTGTCCTATGTGCTGTGAAATCTTCAAGACTCCTGTTCTTCTGTCATGTAGTCACAGTTTCTGTAAAGAGTGTCTTCATCAGTTCTGGAGAACCACAGAAACTCAGGAGTGTCCTGTCTGCAGGAGAAGATCCTCAAAACTCGAACCTCCAGTTAATCTAGCGTTACAAAACCTGTGTGAGTCGTTCCTGAAGGAGAGAAAAGAGAGCTGTCCATCAGGATCTGAGGAGATCTGCAGCTTACACAGTGAGAAACTCAAACTCTTCTGTCTGGAGGACAAACAGCCGGTGTGTGTAGAGTGTGCTACTTCACAACAACACATCAGTCACACATTCAGACCCTACAGTGAAGCTGTTCCATCACATAAGGTAAGACAGGTTTATTTCTGAGGAATAAAGCTAGTCGTAAACATGCTAATTTATCAGTACCAGTTTGCTTATATATATATATATATATATATATATATATATATATATGTATGTATGTATGAACATATTACAGAAATCTCTGATGTCTTAGATTTTTTATTTAAATTCTAGGAGGAGGACTACACACCACTGAAGTCCTTGCAAGATAAACTTAAACAGAAAGAAAGCATTAAAGGAGAGTTTGAGAAAACAGGACAACACATTCAGGTGAGACAACAAATTTAATTAGATTTGTCTGATCTGATAATCCCATTGACTAGCACTCACCTTCTGTATTTTCACTTTAGCAAATTAGCTCGGATGAACGGTGACAATGTAATTTAATATTCATGAGTCCAACAACCTGTTAGCATGACTGACACTGAGCTGTAGACATTATGCATCTACCTGAGGCCAGACCTCACAACTCTAAAAATGTCATAGAAAAGATTTGAACAGGTAAAAAGTATTATTATTAATAATAATAATAATAATAATAATAATAATAATAAGCAACAAATAAAAAAAAACGTCTCAGGTTACGAATGTAACCATGGTTCCCTGAGTAGGGAACGACACCTCGTCGTGACCCGTGTCTGAAGCATACAATGAAAAAACACCAACGAGTTGGCCTGCGACAGCCTCTGACGTCACTACCGGTGCGACTATAAAACAGGCACTGGGAAAATACGTCATTCACTTCTTCACTTCTGAAGCTTGCGTCCGAAGCATGGCAGGGAGCTAGAGGACGCAGTGTCTCGTTCCCTACTCAGGGAACCATGGTTACATTCGTAACCTGAGACGTTCCCTTTCAAGGGAACTTCGAACTGCGTCCTCTAGGGGTCGCTATGGGGAACAGTATACCCATGCCGGCATGCTGAGGGGAGTGCAGGCCAGAATCATGGCGAACACTAAGTACCAACTCTACCATTTCAATGGGAGTTTCCCCCGGGAAGTTTAGACGGCTGTCTGTGACAATACCCCTTACGGCCAAAGGCCTAAGCTACATACCAAACTTAATTGTTAGGGCCTCGGCCCGGTGGTAGAGCTAAAGGCTTGAAATCAGGAAAGATTCCTTTAAAGGGATACGGCTAGGAACCTAGCATTTTATACTAAGTCTTGCCTGTCACACAGGGGCTACAGCTTGCTTCCGCAAAAGCTTGCTGAAGGAGCTGTCTCAACAGATCTCCAGTAGCAACACCCTGTTTAGATAGGTATCCGAGGATACATGGGTGGAGTGGTGCCCAAGATGAACGGGGCTTTTACCAACTCAAGAAAGGGCACGAAGCAACCTCGCGAAGCCCTCACCATATAGGATTTTAGAAAGAACGCAGAGTACTAGCGTGCGAACTTACCACAGTGTGGATTTCAGAAAGTGTGCAAAGACTTCACGTGCACACTTACCATAGCATGGATTTTCAAATACTGTTCTAAGGAGGGGCTCTCGTGGCACTCTGATAGAGCAGCTCATAGATGAAATGGTTTTGCATTTCAAATACAGCTGGAGCGCTCTGGGGAAAAACAGCGAACTCAGTCTCATATGAGAGGAGAACTCCGAATTCAGAGTAGCGCGCTCATAGGCGACCCTTTTTGTAAAAGGGGAGCGCTGCTAAACTACCACGAGAATCGCCCAAATAGCCCCTCATATTGAGGGGAGCGATGCTTGAAGTGTATAAACAAATACATACTGGCTGAATGGAGCCCAAGGAACCAAGGTCTAATCACCTCAAGAAAGGGAACGAGGCGGAGTGCGTAATCCTTACCGTACAGGATTTTTAGAAAGTGCGCAGAGTCTTGCGTGCACACTTACCAATTACGTGGATTTAGAAAGTGCGCAAAGTGTTCACGTGCACATTGACCACCATGTGGTCTCCAGAAAGTACACAGAGCTTAGTGTGTGTACTTATAGGTTCCTAAGCATCGCAGAGGCGCTGAACCGCACGGGAGAGGCAAGCTCGAATCTTGTACACCTCTGGCGAGGGGAGCATCACCTGAGGCAGTGTATACAGGAAGTCTTCTGTACTGTAACTACCACCTCCACTTCCCGCTGGATGCAATAGCACCACTAAGCAGCCAGGAGGCCCCTCAGGGTGACCTGGCTGGACATCCATGAATTTCCCTGCAGTGCTGTCTGATGATCAGCGAGGCTCCCGCAGAAACCTGTGATCTCGGTCGCCTAAACCAGAGCACAAGGCCGGACGGCCGGTGCTGACGAGTGTTTAGTACACGCCGTAACTGCTTAGCACTGTAAAGGAAACTCACAGAGTTTATTAGTGGACACATAACCACCAGCAATTTAATACACATAAATATATACAGAAGTGTACATACTCACCCACCCTGCTGCACTGGAGCCCCGCTCAAGGGGCGCCTACTTTAGTCCGGACCATCAGTAAGGTGGTTACTATGAACATAGAACCAGCCAAAACATCATAGGTCCAGCATAGGAGACTGTTATGTTCGAGAATTTTCCACCTAACCTCGATCAGGTGAAGAGCTGGTGGTTACAGGGGAATTAGGCAGGGGAGGATAAAACCAGAAATGACCACCCAAAGGGAATGAGTAGCTACCTAGGTATCGCTCTGATTCGGACGAGTACGCTGCCTCGTCTGAATCACATCCCTCAGGTCCTGCTTATCTCCTCGTGACCCACGATTCCTCTTACCCCTACCCGCAGGCGGGGGAGGAGCGCGAGCCGCGACACTAGCCTTCTGTGCCCGTCTTTGATCCTCAGACCGAGACGGGCCAGGACCCCTATGTTGTTCGGGCTCGGACCTGGACCTTCGTGGAATGAAGGATTTAAAGGCAGCCGAAAGGCCCTTGCCTTTATCCAGGTCCTTCAGCAGATCAGCCTGATAAGCCTGAAGCACTGCCATTGTGTGCAACGAAGCCACAGCCTGACCTGCTGCTGCGTATGCTCTGCCATTTAAGCGGGATGTATCCTGTAGGGGCTTAGATGGCAAAGAGGGAGGTTTAAGAGAGGATGTTTCCCCCACAGAGAGATAGCTAGCCAGCGTCTCTTCTACAGGGGGCATCTTCTCATAGCCGCTTTTGCGCATCCCCTCGATGTTGGCATAACTCGTATGCTGAAACCGATGGATGCGAGAAGAAAACGGCCTCTTCCATTCTTTTTCGATTTCTGTATGTAAATCAGGCAAAAATGGAAGGCTCACCTGGGCTGGAGGGCTATGGTCAGACAAATAACGCTCGTCGAGGCGACCACGCGGCGTCACTTTGCTGGCACGCTTCCATGGCAAGTCCAACTCGCTCCATAACCTCTAACAGCTCCGCATACGCAGGGCAGGAAGATTGAGAAGGCTCAGCCTCAGCTTCTTCACCCTCAGACATCTCCTGCTCTTCCTGGGCAGAACCCAGCAGAGCACTAACTTCAGTATCAGAAAGTGTTAATGACAACACATCTTCTTCCTGAAGTTCACTCTCGTCTGCCGCCGAAGAGCGTGAAAGGGAAAGTCCCTCTCTAAACTCCTCAGCGAGATCCACCTGCGATCCCCACGAGCTCATTCTCCTCCGTGCCTCAGCAGCGGCGGGTCCTGAACCGCGGGAAGCAGATGGCTGTCCCTCTTTCCTCGAAAAGAGAGACAGACGAGAGCGGAGCTTTTTCATAGAAAAACGCTCGCAATGCACCCAAATCGCCCCCTCAAGGACATCGCGTGCGTGCTCTTCGCCCAAACAAAAGACGCAAAGACTGTGTGTGTCATCAAGTGTCAAATAACGCCGACACGGATGTACACACTGCCTAAACGCCTTGCTAGTGGATGCCATGATAATTACAGAGAAAGATCGCTCTTACCGTGGTCGTTTCTCAGATGCACACTTCAAACAAAACAGTCAGTGAAGACGAAGAAGAGAATGACGTATTTTCCCGGTGCCTGTTTTATAGTCGCACCGGTAGTGACGTCAGAGGCTGTCGCCGGCCAACTCGTTGGTGTTTTTTCATTGTATGCTTCAGACACGGGTCACGACGAGGTGTTCCCCATAGCGACCCCTAGAGGACGCAGTTCGAAGTTCCCTTGAAAGGGAACTGGATACTTTTTATGCAACTACATTCTTGCCTGAAAAAAAATACATTCTGTGACACAGTAGTATTTCAAAAATTATGGCTTTGCTCTTCCGCATTTGCCTTTTGCTGGGAAAAATGCTACCTGTCTCACACAGAAAAAAGAGTAGTGAAACAAAGTAGTGATACAGCCCCCGTGCTGATACTGGTGAAATATCAGCACTCCTCTCAGCCAATCAGATTCGAGGAGAGAGGTTAAAAACATCAAAATGCAAACCACTATAAATCAACAACTCAAAAATGTTATTTAATATTTAATGGGGAAATTAGAAATAAAAATAAATGGATAATGCTTGCCTTTTCAGGGTGGAGTTATGTGAAAGCGCCTTTATTGTTAGGGATGTTGATGTTTATATAATTTGATTATGATTTATAAATGTAATATTGTTCATCATTTATACATGTTCATTTATATTTTTATTGTGTTTTGTTATTGTGTATTGTTTTATAAACAGAACAAAAATGATCTGATAAAGAAAAGCATCTTAATTAAAGATGGAAATCCTGCTCAGTACCGTCTGCAAACAAGTACAGACAATTTGGATCAGTCTGAACCATATAGAAAAATTACCTTTGGCGATAGAGACAAAAACAAACCCCATAAAACCATTCTGCTGGTGGGAGAAACAGGAACAGGAAAAACAACGATGATCAATGTGATGATCAACCACATGTTGGGTGTTCAGAGAGAAGACAAGGTTTGGTTTGAGATTACAGATGATGAGAGCGACCGAACACAAGCTCACACTCAGTCCTCCAGCATCACTGTTTATGAGTTTTATCTACAAGAGAGTCCAATCCATTTAACAATCATCGACACTCCAGGATATGGAGACATGCGCGGAATCAATCTTGATAAAGGGACTGCTGAGAGTTTGCTTAGTTTAGGTAAATCTGCAGAAGAGATTCATGAAATACATGCAGTGTGTCTGGTGATTAAATCAACTGAAAACTGTCTCTCTGACAGACAACAATACATATTTGATGCTGTTCAGTCTCTATTTGGAAATTATATTACTGAAAACATTGTCTTACTCTTCACACACTCAACTGGAGCTCCACCTAAAAAAGCTCTGACGGCTGTTGAAGAGGCTAACATCAAGTGTGCGGTAAATGACAAGAATCAGCCCGTGTATTTCCTGTTTGACAACTGTCAGTCAGACGCTGCGGATGAAGAATATGAAATGATACATGAACATGCATGGAATCTCAGTTTTAGAGGAATGACAGGATTGATCAAGTTTCTTGAAAGCATTAAACCAAAATTCTTGAAGATGACTCAGGATGTGCTGCAGAAACAGAAACAGCTGGAGGAAAATATTTCTAATCGAGTTCAAATGATGGAACCGAAGCAAAATGAGCTGAAAAAAACTCAAGAAGCTATGGAGAAGAACAAGAAATATGTCAAAAATTATAAAAAACTTTGAGTATGAAGAGATCTACAAAGAGAAGGTTAATATTGATCGCTCTGTAGCCAGCATGGCGATGTGTTGCACCGTCTGTAAGGAGAACTGTCATTATCCAGGATGCTGGTGGTCCACGGATCTCTCGTGGTGCGAAGTGATGAGAAATAATCACTGTACAGTGTGCACTAATAAATGCCACTACAGCAAACACGTCAAAACAGCACAAATATATGAAACAAAAACAAAGAAAGAGTACGTATGAAGATTTAAAGAAGAAATGATAAAACAGTTTATGCAGTAAGATACCATTGTAAAAGAAACAAATAACCAGAATATGTATATGTATTGTAAAATGATGTACATTTAATCATGGTCACTAAGAGATTGTTTAGACTTTTTTAACTGTATTATTAAGTGCTGCCATCTAGAGGTCATATGGGAACATTTTGCATATTCTTCAGGTGAAGAAACATTTCCATATTTATGAAGAAACAGTGATATAAATCTGAGACTGTCATGAAAGCTCTTCTGGACTGTGTTGCTCATCTTCAATGACATCTGTGGGCTTTACAATATTGCTTTATGGTTTTTCTTTGAAATAATACTAAAATCTTAGAGAATATGCAGCGGAAATAAGAAATGCTTTCACTTCTATCTCACTTAAATAAATAAAGCCATTTAATATTCATATAATATTTATATTAATATAAAGCCAGAATATTCTTGTACAGCTTTTCTTTTCAGAACCAAATGCATCTCATCTTGACCCCAGTGTGTGTTGTGTGTTGGTCAGTGTTTGTGAATCATCCCGTCCTGCTTTGTCAATCTCCTAAAATAACCCACAGCAGCTGAAACAAAACCTGAGAGATTGGAACAGTTAATGCTGACGACTGAACTAACAACAACTGATGAAAACATGACAATAAACATATTATACAGTATATGAGGATACAACAAGACTCAGTTCATCAGTAATTAGATTTGTGTGCAATTCAGATTTTGCAGGTAAAGTTGACTTGAATCAAACTGAAGTTTAAGTTGTAACAGGCCTGATCATCGGTGACAAAAGCCTGTTTTCCCAGCTGACAGAACCATGCAGGTTCTCCGGATAATATTAAGCGTCATCTTTTGTATGAAACTATTCATTCCTTCTCAAACAGACCCACATGACAAACAGTTACGCTGAGTTTAATAGAGAGTTATTTTGGTTGTGGCTTTATTTCATGTGACAGTGTGGAAATAATGTTTCTCTGTGTGACTCAAAGCCATCTGAGCCAGAATCATCATTAAGAGCAGCTCTTCATCATGTTGTGTGTGAAGATCTTCTGCAGGTTTGGAAACTCCTCATATGTGTTACTCATCTGTATCTGTGAGAAAACACACAGCACTAAAGGGAAGCAGAAAGTGGATGATAATGAAGCAACAGGCTCCTGTGAATTTGAGTTTATATGAGACACGTCTATATAAAACACTAGAGAACATCAGTACTGGAAAGTGTCTGTCATTAGCATCCATTAAATAAGATAACACTTTCCATTAAGACAATTAAACAATAACTTAATGATTTAGATAGAGCATGCATGTCCAAGTCCAGGGACTTTTTTATGCTTGTTTTGCTTTATTAAATCTATTAAACATACATATTATCATTTTTAATATAAATAAAAAATAGATACATAAAAATAGATAAAAAATAAATAGATACATAAATAGTACAATAGTAAATAAAAAAATAAATAAATAATAGTTTAAAATAAAAATAGAAAAGGGATTTATTAACATATTTTTTTTAATTTCTTAGTTAAAATGGCTTTGTTACATCTATAAAAATAAATTACTATTATTAAATAAAATAAAACTATGCATTAAGGATTTATTAACATTATTAAAATATTATATAGTATTGTATACTGCTAAATAGTATACTAGTATACTGCTAAATGCTCACATATCTGTGTTTTTCATTCAGAGCTTGTCCATTTTACAAACAATAATCTTACTGACAAAAAAATCAAACTATAGAATAAATAACACAACAATAGACTTTTAAATGTCAAAATGAAAAAGTTTTTGTCTCATAAACAGCAGTAATTCTCCATCAGTTTCCAGGGACATTGTTTGCTTGTTTCACTTTGTTAAATCTATAAAACATACTTATTAAATATTTTTAGTTATATTTTAGTTTAGTTATTAAATGAAAATACATAAATAAGACTTAAAAAAAAAAAAAATTAAAATAAAAAAAAATGTGTTAAAATTGTTTGTTAAATCTTTCAAAATAAATTATTTTAAATAATGTAAATAAATACTTTAAACAAAGACATTAGGGATTTATGAACATTGTTAAAATATTGTACAATACTGTATAAAGTATGGTCACTCAAGTTTCATTGATGGTACTGAACACATCAGACAAAAACTCTGATCTACAGCTCATGGATCTGTTATTTATATGAAGCCCCGTTGAGCTCTCAGCCAATGAGCGCAGCGCGTTCTGCACGGACGCGCCTCGGACACTTTCACGCCTCGGTGCGCGCGCACTCACAAACTGTCAGATTACCGGCGATGAATCACGGGCCTAAACCGTCTGATCCCTGAAGTTAATCAGACACCGGACAGGTCCGACCCACGGACGACCAACATGAGCGAGAGGTTTATGGTCGTGCCGGTGGCGCACGCCGAAGAGAGCGCGTTTGGAGACGAAGCGGACGGAGACTCTGTGTTTTGTAGTACAGATGGCGTAAATTAAGCCATATTATATATATATATATATATATATATATATATATATATATATATATATATATATATATAAACTATATTAAATTATATAAATTTAGACATTCTCTGCTCCCATAGCTTGAATTTTGTGATCATTCGAAATGTATCTTTTTATACATTTATAATTTAGATTTATTTAATAGTATGCGGCAGTCCTGTGGGCGAAAATGCCTTTTTGATGCTAGAGGTCAGAGGAGAATGGGCCGACTGATTCAAGCTGATAGAAGAGCAACTTTGACTGAAATAACCACTCGTTACAACCGAGGTATGCAGCAAAGCATTTGTGAAGCCACAACACGCACAACCTTGAGGCGGATGGGCTACAACAGCAGAAGACCCCACCGGGTACCACTCATCTCCACTACAAATAGGAAAAAGAGGCTACAATTTGCACGAGCTCACCAAGATTGGACAGTTGAAGACTGGAAAAATGTTGCCTGGTCTGATGAGTCTCGATTTCTGTTGAGACATTCAGATGGTAGAGTCAGAATTTGGCGTAAACAGAATGAGAACATGGATCCATCATGCCTTGTTACCACTGTGCAGGCTGGTGGTGGTGGTGTAATGGTGTGGGGGATGTTTTCTTGGCACACTTTAGGCCCCTTAGTGCCAATTGGGCATCGTTTAAATGCCACGGCCTACCTGAGCATTGTTTCTGACCATGTCCATCCCTTTATGACCACCATGTACCCATCCTCTGATGGCTACTTCCAGCAGGATAATGCACCATGTCACAAAGCTCGAATCATTTCAAATTGGTTTCTTGAATATGACAATGAGTTCACTGTACTAAAATGGCCCCCACAGTCACCAGATCTCAACCCAATAGAGCGTCTTTGGGATGTGGTGGAACAGGAGCTTCGTGCCCTGGATGTGCATCCCACAAATCTCCATCAACTGCAAGATGCTATCCTATCAATATGGGCCAACATTTCTAAAGAATGCTTTCAGCACCTTGTTGAATCAATGCCACGTAGAATTAAGACAGTTATAATAAAGTAATTTTATCAGTTGTTTATTATTCATGTAACAATACATATTGCTGTTATAGCAATCAGTCGTTATGGGAAACCCGGCCCTGTATACGACAGTTAAATGCTAACTTTTTTAGGCTAAATACCATGCGTTATACTGTAGGAATAAGCTGCGCTGCAAGTGGGTGTGAGCACAATGCAGATAAGGAGCTCTGACTGGAAAGACTGCACAGTAGCCTACCTCTTGTTTGATTTATACAAATTAAATACATTTATTTTCGATTGTTTCATTTAAGTAGACCAATCAAGCTGTCTATAGGCCTTTTTTACAAAAACAATTTGTAACGTTTTGTGGAAGTAAACAAAATGAAGCAGACATTCATATATCTTTCCTCTGTTAGTTATCACAATGCAAGGGATCGCGCCAGCGCTGCCGACCCGAGAAGTGCAGTGTTGCGCTTGGTATGAGATAGGCTAGTCTATGTTTGCAAGAGCCTATGAAGCAGCCAAACATGAAGAAACGTTATTGAGACTAACTTGCTGAGTGGCACATCAGATGAACTCTCATCCTGCGTGATGGAACAGACAAAAGTGTTCTTTCAGGGCAGCTCACGCACAATAGCATAAGCTTTTTTATTATTATTATTTTACTCACAAATAAAAAAAATAGACTAACTTGATTGTCGTTTATCCGTTTCTAGGACAAAACGAAATAATAACAATAATAATAACAATAATATTATTAATAATAATAATAATAATAAACATATTAATAATAATAACAATAATAGGCTAATAATAATAATACAAACCGCGTTGTCATTTCTCTTTATTTCTTTTTGTTCTTATTTCGATTTGGTGTTACATCAAATTTGAGTCAATCAAACAAAGAAATATTCCAAGCCCAGAGCCGGTTTAAAATAACTCTTAATTTTGATCTGATCATCTTAAACGAGTCAGATTCTCTGGGTCTGAGTGTAGTTATTGGATAGTATATATATTGTAGACAGATTGGAGATTAATCCTAATAAACATGTCGCTACAATAAAAACCATGACATTAAAATACATTTAAAACAGTGTATGTATATGATCCCTCCTGCAGTAACAGTGTGCAGATCCCCATACTGCAAGCAAGCCTATACCTAAACGAGCAAAACAAGCGCTTTCACATGGGAAGTCAAATTTAATCAACAATAAAAACCGACGCCACTGCTTAGTTCAACTGATTCGTGAAGGCTGTTGCATAATAAAATTTCCTGTTCTTCCTGTTATTTGCAGAAAGGGTAGTTTCTCCAATATTGAAAATACATTCTAATACACAACAAACGAAGAAGAGACATCGGACCTCAGACTCGAACTCCTGTCACTAAAGCAACGCTGCACGGTCACCATGAACGCAGACCACAGCACTACAGTCACGTGATACATCAAATTTTTTATTAATTTGTCAGAACCAGATCAGTTACACTACTGATAACTGTCAGGACACTGGTTTGATCATCAGCCCTTCTGTTGTGTTATGTCTTTAGTTGTTAATTCCACTCACTCTGCCTTCACAGCTGCACCTTATTCTAATTAGTGCTCCAGCTCTCCTCACACACCTGTCTCCCAATTTCGCATTGATTTTCTTCACTACTTATGCTTCTCTCTTTCTGTGCTTCTCTGTCAGTGTGTCTTGGCTACCATCCGTTTCACTACTGCCCTTAAGACTCTTTTGCTCTAGTCGTGCCTAGTTTTCTTGCCCTGTTTGCTTATTTAATCTTGTTTTTTCTTTTTGATATACCCAGTTCCCATACGCAGTTCAGTTTTGGATTCCTGACCTGGTTGCTGATTGTCAGCATTTGTTTTGGACTATTGCCTTTTCTTTTGTTCAATAAATTTGACAAACTGCGAATCTGCTCTTGGGTCCCTTTTCTCCCAGCAACCCTAACAGTACACACTGACCCCCGGCCGTCTTCCAGGCACTCGTCAATGACGTGCTGAGAGACATGATCAACAAATTTGTCTTTGTGTATCTGGATGACATCCTGATTTTTTTTCTCGTTCACTCCAGGTACACATTCAGCACGTCAGGCGAGTGCTGCAGCGGTTGCTAGAGAACCAACTGTTTGCTAAGGCGGAGAAGTGTTCCTTCCACAACCAGTCAGTTCCGTTCTTGGGCCACATCATCTCGGTGGAGGGGATCTGCATGGACCCTGCGAAGGTAGAAGCCGTCTCAGACTGGCCCACACCTGGCAACCGAAAATCTCTGCAAAGTTTTATTGGATTTGCTAATTTCTACAGGCGGTTTATCCGTAATTTCGGCCAGGTGGTGGCTCCTCTGACAGCATTAACCTCCACAAAGAAACCGTTTTGCTGGTCTTTAGCTGCTCAGGCAGCCTTTGATGAACTTAAAAAGCGTTTTTCATCTGCCCCTATTTTAATAACTCCGGACCCTACCCGGCAGTTTATTGTGGAGGTTGATGCGTCAGAGGTAGGTGTCGGAGCGGTTTTATCTCAACGATCCCCTCTTGACAATAAATTACATCCTTGCGCTTATTTTTCACATCGATTGTCCCCCACAGAACGGAACTACGACATCGGCAACCGTGAGTTGCTGGCTGTGCGGCTGGCCTTGGGGGAGTGGCGCCACTGGTTGGAGGGCTCGGCGGAGCCGTTTCTGGTCTGGACCGATCACCGGAACTTGGAATATATCCAAACAGCCAAACGACTGAATTCCAGGCAGGCTCGCTGGGCACTTTTCTTTGGTCGCTTTAATTTTACCCTGTCTTACCGACCAGGCTCCAAAAACATTAAGCCTGATGCGCTCTCCCGTCAGTTCACGGCTCCGGAGGATGCAACTCCACCAGACACCATTCTTTCACCTGGTTGTGTGGTGGGGTCCGTCACCTGGGGCATCGAGGAGCGTGTCAGGCTGGCTCAGTCGGAGGCAGAGGTGCCGGAGGGGGGCCCAGTGGGTCGGCTGTTTGTTCCGGAGTCGGTTCGGCCAGAGGTTCTGGAGTGGGGTCACGCCTCCAAACTGGTCTGTCACCCAGGAGTGAGGAGAACGTTGGCTGCCATTCGTCAGCGTTTTTGGTGGCCAGGCATGGGAGGGGAGGTTCGTGGTTTTGTGGTCGCCTGCTCGGTCTGTGCCCAAAGCAAGTCCTCTAGTTCTGTACCCGTTGGCTTGCTCCAACCTCTACCTGTCCCATCTCGCCCCTGGTCTCATATTGCACTGGACTTTGTGTCTGGTTTACCGGAGTCCAGTGGCAATACGGTTGTCCTCACTGTAGTGGACCGCTTTTCCAAGGCGGTTCACTTTATTCCTCTCCCTAAACTTCCCTCTGCCAGGGAGACTGCTCGGGCGGTCGTGGACCACGTCTTTCGGATCCATGGTCTTCCGGAGGACGTGGTTTCTGACCGGGGACCCCAGTTCGGCTCCCACTTTTGGAGGGAGTTCTGTCGACAGATTGGTGCTACCGCTAGCCTGTCGTCGGGATTCCACCCACAGACCAACGGCCAGACCGAGCGTGCGAACCAGGACCTTGGGAGGACCCTTCGTTGTCTGGCTTCGCAAAATCCCTCATCCTGGTGCCAGCAGCTTACGTGGGTTGAGTATGCGCACAATACATTGCCGGTGTCGTCTACTGGATTATCTCCTTTTTTTTGCTGTCTCGGATATCAACCCCCTCTGTTTCCCTCACAGAGTTCCGAAGCTGCGGTTCCCTCAGTTCAGGCATTTATCAGTCGATGCCGGCGGACCTGGAGGAGGGCCAGGGAAGCACTTCTGAGAACTAGGGAACGCACCAAGAGATTGGCGGACCGTCGTCGGGCTGAGGCACCCAGATACATCTGTGGGCAAAAGGTATGGCTCTCCACCAAGAACCTGCCTCTTAAGGTGCCCTCCAAGAAGTTGGCGCCGCGGTTCATTG